>CM060113.1:21103152-21348152 GCA_030522415.1 Channallabes apus
TGGGAGTAATATTAGACAGTAACTTGTCTTTTGAAAATCACATTTCAAATATCACAAAAACAGCCTTTTTCCATCTTCGAAATATTGCTAAACTTAGGAACATCTTATCCGTATCTGATGCAGAAAAACTAGTTCATGCATTCATGACCTCCAGACTGGACTATTGTAATGCATTACTAGGTGGTTGTCCTGCATCCTCAATAAACAAGCTTCAGTTAATCCAAAATGCAGCTGCCAGGGTTCTCACTAGATCCAGAAAATATGATCATATAACCCCAATATTATCATCCCTGCACTGGCTACCTGTTCAGTTTAGAATAAATTACAAAATAGTATTACTTACATACAACGCCCTAAATGGTTTAGCTCCCACATACCTAACCAGTCTTCTGATGCGCTACAATCCACCACGCGCCTTAAGATCACAAAGCTCCGGGCTTCTGGTAGTTCCCAGAATTTCAAAATCTACAAAAGGGGGTAGGGCTTTTTCATATTTAGCTCCAAAGCTTTGGAATAGCCTTCCAGACAGTGTTCGGGGAGCAGACACGGTTTCTCAGTTCAAAAGTAGACTCAAGACCCATCTTTTTAATCTGGCATACACGTAACTCATCCCATAACCTCATACTCCAGTACACCTATACCGAATGGCAACTACGCTAATTCTCCCCATCTGTTCTGTATTTCTCTACCCATCCCGAGGCATCGGGAGATTTTGCCAGCTTCAGTAGACAAAGGCCGACCCTGCGAGGTTCCTGAGGCATCCAGAGAAGGACCAGCTCCAGCTGATGTGATGGTTGGAGCTACACATGCTGCTCCTGTGCTTCCAGTGATCCAGACCTCATCTGCCCTCTGCACCTACTGACTCGTCCCTATGCTGAACTGGTCTTCATGTCAATTTAAATAGTTTCTGTCATATTGAATTTTTACCTGCACAACACACAAGATGTTATATAATTTCTATCTGTTATCGCCCAAATGAGGATGGGTTCCCTGTTGAGTCTGGTTCCTCTCAAGGTTTCTTCCTAATGCCATCTCAGGGAGTTTTTCCTTGCCACCGTCGCCGTCACCCTTGGCTTGCTCATCAGAGAAATTTCATTCATTCGTCTCATTATTATTATCTGCACATTTTTCTCACACATCCACACTTCCAATTATTTTCTTTTCTATAATTATTATTATTATTTGTTTTTATTTATTTATTTTCTATTATTATTATTATTATTTTTTTTTTTTTGTTAAATTTCTTTAATTTTTGTGAAGCTGCTTTGAGACAATGACCATTGTTAAAAGCGCTATATAAATAAAATTGAATTGAATTGAATTGTTAAAGGAGTCTATTAGAGCTTTGCTGGTGATACAGGGGTTGTTGTTTGCATCGCAGCAGACTTTAGGACTCTAGAGGATACTTTGCGCTTCCTGCCATGCTCATACAGTTTTGACAGTGTTGAACATCTGGTATCAACTGTACAGAGTATTATCATGAAATTCAAGGACATCCAGTTCTTTCAAAATTCCCTTGTAGCCTTTGCCTCCACTATGGGCATTGACAACACACATGCAACGATCATGACTGAGTTCTTTCTTCTTGGCCATGGTGACAGTGACTGAGAATAATGATAGCTTGCCCCCTTAATTATACTTTTCAGAGCAGGTGTTACCATTTAACATTATTAGGCCTTCATTGATTACACCTAAATAGTGATTATAATCAATTTAATCAAGAGTGTGAAACCACATGCACTCTCTCAAAAGAAGGAATTTCTTCTAAGATTGGAAATAGGTATGTTTATGTAATATATGTAATAAGTATGATTAATTTTGAACAGGCTCAAAAGAGAATCTCTTGCCATATCTATTGGTATACAAATTAAGTTTAGCTAACACGTGTGTGTGTGTGTATATATATTTATTATTCACACAGGTATCAAATTTATTCATATTTATTCATATCACACTTGACTCATTATATATATATATATATATATATATATATATATATATATATATATATATATATATACACACACACACACACACACACACACACACACACACACACACACACACACACACACACATCTCCATATGTTGGGTACATTCTAAATGGACACTGACAGATTATTATCATGCCATGTTTGAGAGGTTTCCTGTGAATGGTCCCAGAGCTCCAAACCTTAAACCTTAAAAAAAGACCCTATTCCTACTTAACATTCAGTATGATTGACTTGATTGACTTTTGACTTCTGTCCAGTAGTGCTGGGCAGAATATAAATCAATGACTTCAAATCAAGATCATGATTAATTGATCATTTTACCTTGATTATGATTAATGGATGACATTAATAAATGAATTTTTGCCCTTGTAGTTCACTGATAAGCTCTATATTGTAAATGTCACAACTGTCACAGCTGTTCTCCACCATGTTACTTCCATGTTGCAAACTGGATGGGGTGGAGTCATGTGACTACACACGGGGTAGTATGTATATAAGGGGACAGTACATGGACACAGTGGGCAAATAAAAACTCACAATTGACATGGGCAAGATCACCTTGATTAGAGGTTTTGAAGATCAGCTTTGATGAATTTTAATAAATTGATCATTCCAAAGAGGACGTGTTCCCTTTTCACTCTGGTTTGCCTTAAGGCTTTTGTGTTTTGTATTATATTTTTGGCAGATTATTTGCAGGACACTGGCTAGAGGAAGCAACATGTGTACTACTGCCATCACTGACTTGATGATTTTGAGAACTGTACCCTTACCTCGAGGCTTTTCCCCAGCTGCCTTCATCTCTGTGACATACTTTAGAGAAATCACCAATTCTCCTTTATACTGGGAAAAAGCTGACCATGCCAACGTGTTGCCTGTCTGCATACAGATCAAGAACAAATAACTACTAAGATGAATCAGATGTAAAACTTGTAATACTGAACAACATTTAATATAACAAATCATGAGTGAACTGCAATGGATTAAACCATTGCATACATTCTACTACCTTTCCTCTGAGCGCCATACACTCCTCTTGGCCGGATTCAATGTCATGGCAGTCCAGCGGTATTTCTACCTCCCCGAGGAAAGCATTGTGCCCAAAACGGTCATAGTGCCAAACTGAGAGCTGAAGGGTACGAGACATCAGCTGTGTGCGACTGATGGAGTACTGGGGGGGGGGGGGGGGGGGGGGGTGGAAATTGATAGGGAAAAAAAAAAAGAGGAAAATAATCTACACTGATACAGCACCCATAGGATGTATGAATGTATGAATTAAATAATGAATTGTGAGGCAGGCCTTCCAAAGTGGTTGGTTTACAATGTGTAGATTCATAAGAAAAAAATCCTTAGCATAAATGGTTTGCATTTAGATAAAAAACGCAATTGTAAGCATCAATATTTGTTACTGAGTGCGGCAGAGAGAAAGAAGATAAAATATTTACTTATAAAAAATACGAAAATATAATGAACCATATGAGTAAAGCATTACCTTTAACATCTCTTTATAGCTGGGGTTGATGGTGTTACGTTTGATAGCGGTTTTCTTCTTGCTCTGACGAGACTTGTCTGGAAGGAGGTAGCTTTTGACATACCTGCAGTGGGGGAAAAAACACCTGAACATCAATGTGCGGTTTATAAAACAGACCATTAGACAATTACTTTTAACCACATGTACAACTGTTCTTTTCCTCAGAAACGCCACTGTCTCACATTTGCACTTAGACCTGAAGGACAAATCACAACTTTTTTTTAAACTTCTGCAGAATTCAGAAGTTTGCATAAAAGAGTGGGAACCCTTCACTATGTGCTCATTCTAGAAACTGGGATGTGCAAAAAAGAAGAACTTAACTGTTCGGTAACATACTTGTTAAAAAATAAAATAAGGTGCACACTATTATTTTGTTGGGCCGCTTATGCAAGGCCACAACACTTATTTCAGTCCAGAGTCACTTTAATGTAGAAGGTCTTGTAACAATGATTGGACTGTCAGACTACTGCGTAAAGCCTTCTCCAGCACATCCCAAAGATTCCCAGTTGGGTTAAGGTCTGCACTCTGTTGTGCCTATCTAACTTTTGCACAATTTGAGCCATCTTGGAATATGACCGTACCGTCATGGAACAAATCCTTTGACAGTAAAACTTGGTCATTCAGTATATTCCGGTAGTCAGCTGACCTCTTTTGGGAACATCGCATTGCTTAACCTAGACCTGACCAACTGAAGCAACCCCAGATTATAACACTGACCCCACAGGCTTGTACAGAAGGCACTAGACATTCTAGGTGCATCACTTCATCTGCCTCTCTTCTCATCATGATTCAGATTTACCCCTGAATCACTCTGGAACAGGGGTAAATCTGGACTCATCAGACCACATGATCTTTCTCCAATTCTCCACAGTCCATTCTTTATGCTCCCTAGCAAATTGATGATTTTTTAAAATTCTGATTAGCTTCACTAATAAGTGGATTCCTTAAAGCCACACCGGTTTACGGCCAATCCTCGATTTCTCTTCGCATTGTGTGTATATGGGTGTGTGCGCATGTTTATGGTAAAATGCTCCTACTTTCATTATTAAACATTCCCATAAGTTCCACCTTTGTTTTTTTATGATTAGAATTGTACGCGTTTCACGCTCATTTAGGATGTTTCTCTGACCACATTTCCTCCATGAAGATGATGGTCCATTGCTATCCTTCTAAGGTTTTAATAATGCATTTTTCCCCCAGTTCTTATTTCAATTTTAGTAGTTTCCGCAATCTCCTTAGTTGTTTTCTTTTCTTGATGCAGGACAATAATTTGACCCTTCTGAAGCAGTAGCATTTTCACCATGACCACAGGATACGTCTTCTGACATGGTTAGTTAAGAAATGAGAAGCTACTCACTGCATCAATTAAGGTTACATAACTTCTTGTAAGCTGAACCATATTAATCTTTACAGTCATTATTCAGTTGAAGGCTTTTAGAATTTTCTAGTTAAATCTACTGTATGTGGCGACATTTTTTGGCCAGGCAGTGTCTTTGAGGTAGTGTGTGAAATCTTTAGCAGTGAACACTTACGGGTTGCACTTCTTTTTGGCAGTGTCACCATAAGACAGCCCTCTGCACTCTTTGATCAAAACAGAGAGACTCTGTGTTTTCTCATCATATTGGAGGGAGAAGACAATGTCTCCACTGACGTCAACAACATAGTAATCTCCTGCTTCACTGTACACACTCATCATACTGCCAAGAGAGCTCTGCAACAATGCAAACACATTCTTAAAGTTAAAGAGTTGGTCCTAATATAAAATTTATTATAAAAAAAACTAAAATATAAAAGTTGTTCAATTAACAAAACATTTTACACTTGAGCCACGCAGACTGGTACTGCCATCACCAACAGTCTTTCTGTGAATGCTGACCAAGTTATCAATATCCTCTTCCTCCTCCTCTTCATCCTGCAGAATTATACCATCTGAAATACTGCATGCTAAAGCAATATTTTTGAGGTATCCCACAATGCTATATAATCAGTTAGAAAAGAAAACTCACTATGTTTAGACCTGGAACTGACTTGCTTCTGTCTCCCATGGGGGCTGTGTTATTCTCGTTCCCGTCACTGCGTACGTCCATCACAGAGGCTGGCTTAAAATCTATAGGGGGAAAAAAAAAACAAAAACAAAAAAAAAAAAAACAGTACATCCTAACCATTTCAGCTTTTAACTTCTTAGCAATAAACTAAATACAGTATATTCTTTTTGAAATGTTTGAAGAAAAACAAGAGTGAACAGATCATCTTAAATCCACTTTGAATTCAAGTTTATAACCAGTAACTTGGTAACTTAAATTCTTTATAAAAATTTCCCCTTAAAGTCATTTAGACTTTTTCTACTATGCATCATAAAACAGTTTATCATTATAATTTTTTTTATAAACTGAATATAAGAAAGTCACATTTTTGGACTTTTATTTAATTAACGCTTGTAGATGAAATGATCAGGTGCTCTCTGTGAATCTAAGCAGCCCAGTGCCCAGTAATAAAAACTGCCAGTTCAAGTAAAAAAATTTATTTTATTGAGGTTTGTTGAAGTTTGTAAGTAACTTACAAAAAAATAATAATAATAATCTGTAAGTAACTGTAAAATAACTTAAAAAAAAGATTACAACCCTAATTAGTCAACCTTAATTAAGGCTGTAAATGCAAAATATTACCTGATATTTTGTGCACTCTTCTAACACTTTTCTTGAAAATGCCATCATCATCATTCAAGGATTCCGGGCAAATATTAATTTGATGAACTAAAGATGACTTGAAAAAAAAATTAAAAACAGATTATGTTGGGCGTTTTGCAGATAAAGAGACAAGATGAAAACAAATACATTTCAGTAATATCAAGGTCTAGACAGTAACGTCCCCTTCAGGGATCCCATTCAAACCCCACCTTGTGGGGACAGGAGTAAATTAACCAGAAATAAAAGACTGAACCACAGTGCTGTGGACATTTAGGAGTACTATTTGAACAGATGGAAAAAGTGAGGTACAGTATATTTATCCACTCACAGTTTCGGTGTCAACAGAGGATGCGGAGGGACTGTGGGTTTTACTGGGAGGGGACACACTTGACTCAGTCCCACTCAGCATGTTAACCACCTCGTTCCTGAAGACAAAAGAATTTCTGTTTAATGTAGTTAAAACAATTACACAGAATTTTCTTGCTCAGTAGTTAAGTAAACCTGCACCTCTGTGTCGAAGGAGTAGTGGAGATTGTGTCAGTTTCAGTGTGGCTACTGCTGAGGCTGACTTTCTCCGCCAAGTCTGTCTCATTCTGCTGCAGATGATCACTGGATTGGCTGAGAGTAACACTGCTGAAATAAATTTTTTATTTCAGAAAGTTGAAATTATACATGTCTTTTAGTGCTTCTGAAAACATTTGTGTGTTTATGATCAAAAGATGAACATGAGATGATAAATCAGAACTGCAGCTATTATATTCTGATACCTACATCGAAATGTGTTAAGCCTAGGACATGCCGCATTTTTGTTTGAAAACCCTCATTTTTGAGTGTTAAAAAATAATGAATCATGACTGTCAATTGTTTATTGTTGGCCAGATTTTCCCAGTTATTTTGAATGTTTTAACAGTTAGTTTGCCTGATAGTGAAGTTAATGAAGGTTTGAGTCCTGGGTTTCTGTAACAGCAGTATCTGGTGTCAAAAAGGATAAGTCAACTTGAAGTTCATAGAGAATTTTCTATGGGAGAAAAGCAAGCAATTTGCATAACCAGTACTACAATGGGGGGAGGTGCACCAAATCTAATAATGAAAAACTTGCAAAAGCTGTAAAGAAAAACTCCAAAACATGTCAGTGAATAAAAAACAACAACAACAAGAACAACCTCTACAGAGAAGAAGGTAAAAGTATCACAATTCACAGTTAGCTCATTGGTCAAGCATGGTGGAGGTAGTATCATTGCTTGAGCTTTCATGGCTGCTACTGGATTGGGCTCACTTTACTTCATTCTTATTGATGATGTAACTCACGCAAAAAAAATGTCGTCTCGCAAAACTGAGACAGAAACACAAGGGACTTTATCAGGGGAAGATATCAGTTTTAGACTGGCTATGTCAATCACCAAACCTTAACCCAACTAAGCAGCATTTCAGTCGTTGAAAAATGAGATTTCAGCATGTTAATGAAGATACAAGGAAGGGATATGAAACTTCAATATTAAATTTGCTCACCTAACCACTTGGGTGGTCTGTACAAAATTCTAAGTTGTTTAACACATCTGATTTAAACTTCCATAAGTCATATCATATCCAATGCAAACCTTTGCCACAAATTGCAACAAAACACAGATTGGCCGATGTAGTCACAGGCCTTTACTGATTGGCCGAAGTAGCTGCAGGAATTTTCAGTCAGAACGGCGGGAAGGAAGCAGGCCACAGACAACGAAGAAGAATGGTTGTGATTTTATTACTATAACTCAACAGTAAAAATGTATTAGAATTATCAAACTAGAAAACAGCGTAATTTCATTAATTATCAGTTGTGTCAAAAGTATTCACATTCATTACTTGAGTAGAAGTATAGATACTAGGGTTCAAAAAAAACTTCTTTAGAAGTTGAAGTAGCAACCCAAGCTTTTTACTTAAGTAAAAGTAAAAAAATACTGGTTTCAAAACTACTTAAAGTATAAAAGTAAAAGTACCGTGAGGGGCGACAAAAGCATTAAGGTCTCGCTTTCAGATCATGCGACCGGGGGGTTTGCGCGTTCTGATCATAAAAATAGAGTAACAAGGCTATTTTTAAAATGTAAGGAGTAGAAAGTACAGATAATTGCTTAAAAATGTAAGGAGTAGAAGTAAAAAGTCGGCTGAAAAATAATTACTCTATAAGTATAGATACCCAAAATTTCTACTTAAGGTAATGAAGTATTTGTACTTCGTTACTTGACACCTCTGTTAATTATTTATATTTATATTCAGTTAACCCCTCCTTGAACCACCACCTTATCGTGGTGGAGGGGTTTGCGTGTCCCAATGATCCTGGGAGCTATGTTGTCGGGGCTTCATGCCTCTGGCAGGGTCACCCATAGCAATCTGGTCCTAGGTGAGGGAACAGACAAAGAGTGGTTCAAAAGACCTCTTATGATGAACACAAACATTGGAAAACGTTTTCCCTCGCCCGGACGTGGGTCACCGGGGCCTCCCTCTGGAGCCAGGCCTGGAGGTGGGGCCCGATGGCGAACGCCTGGTGGTCGGGCCTGCACCCATGGGGCCCGGCCGGGCACAGCCCGAAGAGGCAACGTGGGTCCCCCCTCCCATGGGCTCACCACCTATAGGAGGGGCCAAAGAGGTCGGGTGCAGTGTGAGCTGGGCGGTGGCCGAGGACAGGGGCCTTGGCGGTCTGATCCTCGGCTGCAGAAGCTGGCTCTAGGGACGTGGAATGTCACCTCTCTGGCGGGGAAGGAGCCTGAGCTAGTGCGTGAGGTTGAGAAGTTCCGGCTAGATATAGTTGGACTCACCTCGACGCACAGCTTGGACTCTGGAACCAGTCTCCTTGAGAGGGGCTGGACTCTCTTCTACTCTGGAGTTGCCACCGGTGAGAGGCGACGAGCAGGTGTGGGCATACTTATTGCCCCCCCGGCTCGGGGCCTGTACATTGGGGTTCACCGCAGGGGGCGAGAGGGTGGCCTCCCTCCGCCTTCGGGTGGGGGGACGGATCCTTACTGTTGTTTGCGCTTATGCGCCGAACAGCAGTTTGGAGTACCCGCCCTTTTTGGGGTCTCTGGAGGGGGAGCTAGAGAACGTCCCTCCTGGGGACTCCATCGTTCTGTTGGGGGACTTCAATGCTCACGTGGGCAATGACAGTGAGACCTGGAAGGGTGTGATTGGGATGAACTGCCCCCCCGATCTGAACCAGAGCGGTGTTCTGTTATTGAACTTCTGTGCTCGTCACGGATTGTCCATAACGAACACCATGTTCAGGCATAAGGGTGTCCATATGTGCACCTGGCACCAGGACACCCTAGGCTGCAGTTCGATGATCGACTTTGTGGTCGTGTCGTCGGACTTGCAGCCACATGTCTTGGACACTCGGGTGAAGAGAGGGGCAGAGCTGTCAACTGATCACCACCTGGTGGTGAGTTGGCTTCGTTGGCGGAGTAGGATGCCGGTCAGGCCTGGTAGACCCAAACGTATTGTGAGGGTCTGCTGGGAACGTCTGGCAGAGTCCCCTGTCAGGACGAGCTTCAACTCCCACCTCCGGCAAAGCTTCAACCACGTCCTGGGGGAGGTGGGGGACATTGAGTCCGAATGGACTATGTTCCGCGCCTCCATTGTCGAGGTGGCCGACCGGAGCTGTGGCCGTAAGGTGGTCGGTGCCTGTCGCGGTGGCAACCCAAGAACCCGTTGGTGGACTCCGGCGGTGAGGGATGCCATCAAGCTGAAGAAGGAGTCTTACCGGGCCTTTTTGGCTGGTGGCTCTCCGGAGGCAGCTGATAGGTATCGGCAGGCCAAGCAGAATGCGGCTTCGGTGGTTGCTGAGGCAAAAACCCGGGCGTGGGAGCAGTTTGGGGAGGCCATGGAGAATGACTTCCAGACGGCTTCGAAGAGATTCTGGTCCACCATCCGGCGTCTCAGGAGGGGAAAGCAGTGCACGGTCAACACAGTGTATAGTGGGGATGGTGCGCTGCTGACCTCGACTCGGGACGTTGTGGGTCGGTGGGGGGAGTACTTCGAAGACCTCCTTAATTCCACCAACATGCCTTCCGATGAGGAAGCAGGGTCTGGGGACATAGAGGTGGACTCTTCCATCTCTGGGGCCGAGGTCGCCGAGGTGATCAAAAAGCTCCGTGGTGGCGGGGCCCCGGGGGTGGATGAGATCCGCCCGGAGTTCCTCAAGGCTCTGGATGTTGTAGGGCTGTCATGGTTGACACGTCTCTGCAACATTGCATGGACATCGGGGACAGTGCCTCTGGACTGGCAAACCGGGGTGGTGGTCCCCCTCTTCAAGAAGGGGGACCGGAGAGTGTGCTCCAACTACAGAGGGATCACACTCCTCAGCCTCCCCGGGAAAGTCTATTCAGGGGTCCTGGAAAGGAGGGTCCGTCGGACAGTCGAACCTCGGATTCAGGAGGAGCAGTGTGGTTTTCGTCCAGGTCGCGGAACAGTGGACCAGCTCTACACCCTTAGCAGGGTCCTGGAGGGGGCATGGGAGTTTGCCCAACCAGTCTACATGTGCTTTGTGGACTTGGAGAAGGCATTCGACCGTGTCCCTCGGGGAGTCCTGTGGGGGGTACTCCGGGAGTATGGGATATCGGATTCCCTGTTAAGGGCTGTCCGGTCCCTGTACAACCAGTGTCGGAGCTTGGTCCGCATTGCCGGTAGTAAGTCGGACCCGTTTCCGGTGAGAGTAGGACTCCGACAGGGCTGCCCTTTGTCACCGATCCTGTTCATAATTTTTATGGACAGGATTTCTAGGCACAGCCAGGTCGTTGAGGGGGTACAGTTTGGTGGGCTCAGGATTGGGTCACTGCTTTTTGCAGATGACGTTGTTCTGTTGGCCTCATCATCCTGTGACCTACAGCTCTCACTGGATCGGTTCGCAGCCGAGTGTGAAGCTGGGATGAGAATCAGCACCTCCAAATCTGAAGCCATGGTCCTCAGCCGGAAAAGGGTGGAGTGCCCTCTCAGGGTTGGGAGTGAGATCCTGCCCCAAGTGCAGGAGTTTAAGTATATCGGGGTCTTGTTCATGAGTGAGGGTAAAATGGAGCGGGAGATCGACAGGCAGATCGGGGCAGCGTCTGCAGTGATGCGGGCTTTGTATTGGTCCGTCGTGGTGAAGAAGGAGCTGAGCCAAAAGGCAAGGCTCTCAATTTACAGGTCGATCTACGTTCCTACCCTCACCTATGGTCATGAACTGTGGGTAGTGACCGAAAGAACAAGATCGTGAATACAAGCGGCCAAAATGAATTTCCTCCGCAGGGTGTCTGGGCTCTCCCTTAGAGATAGGGTGAGAAGCTCAGTCATCCGGGAGGGGCTCAGAGTAGAGCCGCTGCTCCTCCGCATCTATTTAGGATGCCCCCTGGACGTCTCCCTTGTGAGGTGTTCCGGACACGCCCCACCGGAAAGAGACCCCGGGGAAGACCCAGGACATGCTGGAGGGACTATGTCTCTCGGCTGGCCTGGGAACGCCTTGGGATCCCCCCGGAAGAGCTGGAAGAAGTGGCCAGGGAGAGGGAAGTCTGGGCATCCCTGCTGAAGCTGCTGCCCCCGCGACCCGACCTCGGATAAGCGGAAGAAAATGGATGGATGGATGGATATTCAGTTAAATCTCGTTACAGCGTTTATGCTTTTCATTTCATTTCTGCTCAGAAAGGTATTTATTGGTTAAATGCAATGGTATTTTGTGAAAAGTTTTAAAAATTAATTCAAAAGGTTTAAACTGTATTGTGAACAGTTTGCGAAAAAGTTATATTGTAGATGGAAAATTGTATATTACTGTATATATTGTACCATTTTAGTTTGACTGAATTTTGTAAAAGCTGTTTAGCTAATGAAAGGATACAAAAATATTTGTTTATTGTAAACCTGAAAGATGTACTTTTACAGAATATTCTACTGTAATCTAAGACAGTGTTCAAACATTTTTTGAACTGAGAATTAATTGATTGAATGTCTTATTCAATAGGAAAATTACTCTTTTATAGTTCCCAAAGGAACACATTAGACACCATTAAGGTACAAAAGGGCTTGTCACTGGAGTGGTACCTTCAAGGACAAGATTTGTACCTTTGATTAGGGTACAATCATGTACCAACATGTTTATAAAACAAAAGGTAAATTTTGGTTGCCCATGGTACAAATAATATCCTTGATGGTATGAAAAGAATTGGTACAAATTTGTTTTTCTATATTAAGGTACAATCCTGTGCCCTTGAAATATACTGTCCCAGTGACAATGGTTTGTATCTTCATTAGTACAAAATTGTACCTTTATTTCAGAGAGTGCATACTGAAAGAAATACGTGATTGAGCTTAAACATTCATCCAAATCAGTACAGAAATCACTGCCAAACCCATAACCAGTGCTCTGCAAAGGCCATTGTAGTATTTGGATGTGGTCCCTGTTAAAAATTAATTGAAAAGTATAGTCCACAAACCCAAACAGGAACTTGAAACTGCATAGAGCATGGATCTGTGTTCCAAGATTCTTAAAAATATATCCTTCACAGTATCAGACACAGAGTTATCACTATTACCTTCTTCAGTATTAATAAAGTGCGGACAATTGTAAAATACAAGTGGTTTGCATCAGAAATACATTCATTTAAGAACATATCTTTAAAAATGTGCAGGATTCACATTTATGTTCTAACTTCCCATTTATTAAATAATATTCAGCATGCCAATATATATTTTAGGAGGTTTTCTATATGTAGTGTGTGTTTTTTTATGTGTGTTTTTTAACTAGTTAATTTATTCACAATTACATTTTCTTTTTAGAGTATGGGTGGGTTTTATAAACATTGATTTTCATATCCAATATTGAGTCCAAATGTGCTAAAGCAGTAGTGCAATATCCAACCTGCAATGAGCCAACAGGCTGCAGGTTTTTGATCAAGCTGGAGGCACCTGCTATTTAACTAGATTCCAACTGATTAAAAACAGGTTTGGTTTTTGGCTGAAAATAAACCTGCAGCCATACCAGCTGTTTTGTGATAGGAGTCCCATGCTATAGGGAACAAATCAGGAAATTTATGAAAAAATAAATCCAGTTACAAAATTTTAACATTTCAAATTAACAGCGATCACTGTAGAGTTAATTTCATTTGTTTATTTTGGCTAGTTTACATCCTGCAGCAAATTTGAACAATACTAACTAAATTATGTGCTGAAGCTTTCTTTTTTCGTAAACCATTGTTATTTAATGTCATTTTATATACATTTATATTAAAAACATGGACATGTTTTCACCTTGTGGACTTACCTTTTGTTTTCCACAGCAAGATCCTTCAGTCTGGGCTTTGGTACTGGTAAAGCTTGGCTGGAGTTTAACTCTGGATTGTTCAACAGCACCTCCCCTGCAGTTTCACGCTTCTTTGCTGGGATGGCATAATGCCAATTTAAGAATGGAAAATTATTAGACTTTGCTAATTTTTATTTAATGGTTTTTTATTTTTGTCATGTTTTCCTACTATCCACTAAACTGCTTTTTCTCAAGATTAAATATTACAATTAGCTTTTTCAAGCTTAAACTCTAAAATAGTTAAAGCACACTCAGTTGTCTGCTATCCGTTTCCTGCACTTACTTGGGGGCCGCTTCCTGAGTGAGGCTCGCACTATGTCATGTCCAGGAGTTGTGGAAAAACGGTTAACCCTCTGGTCATAGAACCAGTCGCCTGTGCACTTCTTTAGGTCTCTAAGAAGGAACACCAAAAAATTTAATTAACCATTAACCTGTTGCATTAAAACAAATTAGGTAATTTTCCAGTTCTCCATGGCTCTGAGATCAGCGAGATGCATTACGTGTTTATACTCACGTCTCTTTGGCACACACATTGCACAGCCAGAACCCTTTGGCTCGCACAGTGCGACAGTTTCGGCACACTTGGTGTTTGCACACTGGGCACTGGCTGGACTTGGCAGCTAGACGACCCAAGGGTTCCTGACAGCGTCCACAGCTGTTCTCATTGTATTTGCCACTGCTGCGCTTTGCTCCCTTCCTTCTGATGTCTAACAACTCTGCTTTAAGTCTCCTGTAGACCAAAAGTAGAACTGATTTAAAGAGTTAGGTCTATCACACTACAGTTGATGCCTTTCTAAAAACATTTCTCCACCCAGGACCGGAATGGTTGGAGTTTTACTTACAAAATGTTACTTAAATAAAAAATATACACTCTGGAAATCCCGGAAACAATGAAAATCCAACATACTTAATAAAGAATTATAGCTGAAGTTAAAGGAATCACAAGGTTTTTAAAATATTTAAGTTACAAACCAATATTCACACAGAATAGTAATGGCCAATTCTAGTGGATTAGAGATTTCTCCACATTTCAAACTTAATTTACTATTATTCACTTCAGCACAATTTAAAAAGTAATTTCTATATATTTGACACATTTTTTGTATTTCCTTTAGGAGAAGGAGAATTACTTAAAAGGTGTAAGTGTGCAAAAAAAATTATTAACCTAAAAAAGCCTTTTCCACATTTATGCAAGTTTGTAAGGCCTTGAGATTCCTTAGTACATCAGCCTCTTGCATGAGAAAATGTAGTTAAAAATTCAGCACTCACTTTACTCGATGTTCCTCTAACCGTCTCAGCTCTTTGTCCCGATGCAGCACCTCTAAAATAAGCTCCCTCTCTGAGTCAGTCAAGAAAGACGTGTTGATGGTCTCCATGGCTTGCACCATATCAACCTGCCTAAGCTTCCTGTTATTGCACCAACACCCGGGGCTGTTTAATTAAAGTTACGCAAAAGACAGACATACAGGCAGAATTACAGAACAATTAACTGACTTAACCATACTGTAGGTAGCCTGTATTATATATATATATATATATAAAATAAATAAATATAACTGGGTGCATTTATAAAGCCTCCATCATTCCCCAAAATTGTCAATTAAAATATTGCAGTAAAGAACAAGACATTTTTGATTGTTTCTTTATTTAACCTAGTAGTGTTATTTCTTTATTTAACCTAGTAGGCCTATTTGGCTGCAGCAATAAAAGAAGGGTTGCTGTTTAAAATAGTTCTGTGGAATATCTATTGATCTTCTTTGTTTACACTGATGTAATCCTGGTGATATAAAACACATGGAACTAACTAAGGTAGAAGATAACAGTCAGGCTTTGTGTAATGAGCTGTGTTTTCTGAACTATAATAAAGCTTGGGCTTTAAATAATGGTCTACTTCAGTTTATACTGTATAACCTACTGGGGGAAATCTTAAGTCCAAACAACACGCTAGTGGTTACTTACCACCATCCTTTGTCCCAGAGAATGAGAATAAATATGGAAAGTTGCTCAGAGATGCATTATGCAATAAAAATAGGTCCAACAAATATCTAATTAATATCTAACCCTTATATGGCAAACAGTTTTCCATTGTATTAATGATAGTGCACTACCTAAAGCTTACATTAAACTTCAGCCTAATGTTTCAGCTCCTGATTAAAAGCACATTTAGATTAAAAAAAAAAGAAAGAAACCTGGGATATTTTGTGAAGATTTACAATGGTGTTAATTATGATTATCATAACAATTATTATTTTAAATGTAGGATCCCTTTCCTCCCCCGAAATGTTCCCAATTTAAAAAGGCAGGAAACATTGCCTGAAGGTTAAAAAAACAGACAGAATTTACCTGTCAGCACACCTGTCGCTGGAAGTTGCAGAGGCGAAGTTTAGTTAGTACTCTTTGCCTTCATGCTCGGTTTTTAGCGTTTTCTTTTCTATTTTCGGGTTTGTTGGAAAAGCTCCGACACTAATGCCTAAAGTCAACAAAATATCACTAACGTCAACAGAAATGACCTGCACCACTTTGCACAAGCAGTGTGACCGAGTGCGCATGTGCGTCTTAGTGATTATACAAATATTGCAGGCCCATGATGTTTGGGTAAAGGGCAGATACTTGGACACGGAGTAGAACTGATAGAGAGTGATTCTGTTTTCAGTCTCTGTTTGAAGTGCGAGGTTTTTAAAAAAAAAATACTTTATGCATTTGGCTGTACAAATGTACAAAGTGTGCATTTGGTTGGCAAACTCACAGGACATTTACATACTGTGGTTATAAATGTCAAACGGGTTAAAAGTCAGCAAGTTCTCACAGGCCTGGCATGGGACCGGACTCGAACTTCAACTAGGTCTGAAAATAACACCCCATTAAATGTCTATCTATTTGAACAGAATTGTTGAAGAGAAAAAAAATACCAGGCAGTGCAGTGTAAGGAGAGAAGGAAAAGCAAACATCCCGGAGTTCCCACCCTGTAAAGACACAACGTCGGGTGGAGTTCTCTAGTTAACATTTACAGTATTTAATGATTTCGCTTGTTGTGGTTAATAATCACCGGCGCCTCTTAATCATACACTGTTTTGAGATTCAGTAACCAAAGCGTCAGGAAGCGACACACACACACACACACACAAAACCAGTAGCCGTTAGAATAATGTATAGAAACTGGTTTGGGGGACGAACAGATATCCTATAACACGATTAACGCCATTGTTTAAACACTAAAGGAAAGGTGAGAGCGGCAGAGCAGTGGTGTACAGTACAGTCAGTCCACCGGGAAGCCTCTGGTGCATCTTAAAGCATTTGCGATTGAAATGGTTAAGTTGTAAGCATTAAACCAGCAGACCGGAGGTTAACACAGTTAATTAAAACACGCCACCACAAAATACAGCAAGTAATACAGAAATAAGGCAGATATTTAAGTACATATGGTACATAATCGTTTTCAGTTCATCCGTTTGTATTTAGACAAATCGTCTAAATACGATGTTTTAAAAGCCAGAGGAAAACACACGCTCAGGTAAATTGTCCTCACACCTATGGGGAAAAACGGTAGCCTTTACGAAATTAACTAACTAATGAGGTTGTATTCCAAAACCGCAACGTCTCTAAACAGTACTGAACTTACCGACGTGTGCTGAGGTTTACTGGACCGCCGCTTCCTCCTGAACTCCACTCAGCTCGTTAGAAAACAGTACAATGCCGGAAGATGGAAAACACTCACTCACAAACTCCCTCTCTCTCTCTCTCACACACACACACACACACACACTTCCAGAGAATAAACAGGTGCAGCTCTGCCCAGCATCTTTAGCACACAATACGTCTGTGTTTAGCATAGCTGCTCAAATAAGCACCGGTTGGAGCAGTCTAACCCATGATTACTACAAATATAAAACACAGTTCACACTGTTTCTTAGTTGTCCATATTGTCATTTAGCTTAATCTGAAAACTGAATTAAAGAGTTTAATTCAAGTGAAAACAATTGTGAATGGGTGTTCAAGTCAAACCGGGATTGATGGTGCAGTATAACAGAATATAGTTATAAACGTAAAAACCAGTCAGTAACTTGGACACAATCACGGTAGGAAGTTTTTGCATTACACCTGAGCCATAATCGGACTGCCTGCTTCACATCTTAATTGCTGGCCTCCCAGGAACTCCTTTAATGCCTCAAGCATGTGGAAATCTTTTGGACAGAGGTCTGGACTGTACAGGGGATATGGCAATAACTCCAGGAGTTCATGTAGTGTGAAATTCGTGAATGATTGTGTGAACAATACAGTTTCCATAGGCAGATTTGTCTCTTCTGGAAGTTGCCAAAAAGTTTCAAAGATAGACTGCAGTGGGACTCGGCTGACATCATCATTAACGGGCGTATAATCCTTCTTTAAAACCTTTTTTTTTTCCCATTCTAAAGTTTCACTGCGGTTAAGAGTCTCATGACTGTACCGAAGTCTTAAAATCGGTTTTACACCTTCATTTATGAGAAACTTCATCACAAGTCCGGGTTTGACTTGAATGCCCCTCATATATTACAAATTTATGACACCAGTATGAGAAAGTTTGGTGTAGGAATGCTGAAACACTTTACACTCTCTCACACATATAAAATAGTAGCTTATTATTCCACTGCTCAATGGAAAATTCAAATGAATGCTACAGGGAAGATAGCTAATGTAATGATTTGTTTACTATTAATAGAGACTTGCTTTCATTGTGTCCTATATAGGCCCAAGCAAAGTCCAAGCATACAAAAAGAAGATCATCAGTTAACATATTTGACTGGTCTACACTCCAGGTCCAATACTATATGATGTATATGAGGTGCATACGACTTCACATGCTCTATATGCTTAATGCTGGTACTCCATTCAGCTCTTGTGATGTCTCTCAAAAGTTTGACGATGTGGCTTGCTGTGTTTTTGGCCCAGTCGTTCCACACTTCTCTGTCTCTAGTAATGTTTTGAGTTCCATTTATAGACTGTTCTCCCTCTTTCACGGAACTGGATGATGGCTGAAGACTCTGATACTGGATCGGTGTGGTTACATTGTTGTGGATATGCAATATTCCACCAGTGTCTCTCCGCAGGAGACGGCATGCCACAGGCCAGCCCTCTTCGGAGCTTGGTATCAGGCCTAGATTCACTCTGTCAGCTACGTCAGTCAGGGACAGCTAGGGAGAACAAGCAAGAAGCATTTATTTCAGAGTGCATGTTTATGTTGAATAATGTGTTTATTATAAATACTGAATTATGTAATTCTGCATGTTCTGGCATTGGACTCTTGTGCCTGAGGACATACCACATTACCCTCCACAGTGGCATAAATTATTCTACCTCAGTTTAATTTACTGTAGCTAAATATGATTTTATGCTGGAAATTGATATGGTTTATTTAGAATTATTCAGTACTGTTTTGTTTAACAACCTGCTATTTATTTCAGCAAAGATGCTATAAGGGGACATTTTATCATGATTGTTATTATGCAGAGTTCTGCTTCACTTGCTATTTAGATAATAATGATAATGTGTAAAAATTCTTTTAAGAACTCAAGAAATCTTGAACGGTTTTTCATCTTGAAATGATCCTCTCAATTTTGCACTCTACGTCTGAACTTTGTCTGTAATATCATTTCGCAAATTGATTTGTAAATGTCACCAGAGAGAAAAAAAAAAAGATGGTTCATGCATTTAGCTAACTCATAATATAGTCTCCTGCCACTGTCAGGTGAAAGGAAAATGGCAATGTGTTGACCAGCTGGTCACCTAACATACACTGATCAGATTTATTAAAACCACCAGAACATTAAAACCACCCAAGTTTTGGGCTCTTGGGGCATGGCTCTGCAGGACCACCAGGTTTGAGTGCTCAGGTGTCTGGCACCAGGATGTTGGCAGTGGTTTCAAGATCCAACAATTTGTGCTGCGTTGCCTTTTCTGTGGGATCAGACCATACATCATGGCCTATGGCCCATGACCCTCTTATCAGTTTGCTGCTGTATAATTGGTAATCATTGCAATTCAGTTCACTTGGTAGTTGTGTTAACGTTAAGGCTGATTAGTTTACATTCTAATAGAGAAGACGAGGGCCAGTTAATATCTTTCCAGGGGATGCATCTGGCCCTGGGATGGAATTTTGGACACTACATATTTAATGCATTAGGTAATCATCTTTGTTAGAAAAATATTTTGCCATCACTTAACGTTTAAAACTGACCAACAAATTTGATCAACCAACAGCAGTTATTAAATTAAAAGTTGAAAAAGCCCTAGTTAAGCATAATTTATTTATTTACAGGCTTGGTGATACAGCATTCCCGTCTCTGTGCATGGAGTTTGCATGTTCTCCCCGTGCTTGGTGGGTTTCCTCCGGGTACTCCGGTTTCCCCCCACAGTACAAAGATAGGTAGGTTAGGCTAATTGGCGTTCCCAAATTGCCCGTAGTGTGTGAATGTGTGTGTGCCCTGCGATGGATTTGCACCCTGTCCAGGGTGTACCCTGCCTCGTGCCCCAAGTCTCCTGGGATAGGCTCCAGGTCACCGCGACCCTAAATACAGGATAAAGCGGTATAGAAGATGAGTGAGTGAGTGTGAGGATCACTGAATATTGTGAGTCGGGGTTTAGGGTTGAACCAGGGATCCTGAGCCTGTCAAGTGGATGCACATCCTGCTGTATCACCACTCACTCACTCACTTATCATCTATACCGCTTTATCCTGTATCCTCCCACACTCATTCACACACTACGGGCAATTTGGGAATGCCAATCAGCCTAATCTGCAGGTCTTTGGACTTTGGGAGGAAACCTATTCAGTGATCCGGGCACAGATAAAGATAACGAAGTGTGCTGTTCACATGTCAGTAGTAAGAAATTAAGTATTCGTATTTATCAAGCAGTCATTTTAAAATTTCACCAGCCCCTCCCAAGCATAGTAGAATTAGAATTTTTTTAAGCTTATCATGTTACAGGAAAATACAAAAGTCCTTTCCTGTATCAAATAACTGACTGACTGCAGAGCAATGACCCTTAAAAAACAAACATTTCCTGGTTTCTCCTGTATTATAATAAAATGTGTTTTTCTTTGTTAAATAACTGCAGATTTTTAGCAATATTACACTTGAGGTTTGTTGTGAATATCAGCATGGCTGTGGTGCTGTCGGAGGCACAGAGGGTAAGTTTTTTCACACTTACAGGTTTTAGTCTGTTTAAATCAGATCAGCAGTCCTTATCTGAATCATCTGGCAAACTCTGGTACGGTTCTCCAGGTGAGAAAACCAAAATACGACATACGTACATTTTTGATGGGTTATTCGGAAATATCTTAGCTGATAAGCATGTCACAGTTCAGCAGGATTAACGCATACCGCCTCAGTGACTTTGTGTGCATTAACAGGTTTCCCAGCTGTAGCCTTGCTTCATTTTCCAACTGTACGATTTGCCTTAATGGGTAAACACCAGCAATGTAATAAACAATCACTAGAGCTATACCTAACTGGTGCAGGTTAACCTCCTTCTTGAAATTGTCTCTCCTATATGACTGAAGCATGAAATAGTCACACACAGGATCTTATTCCTGCATTTACTTTTTTGTATGCCCACGCCAGACACAAATGGCCAATAAATGTACGGGATGTTCTGTGGTTTAAAGAAAAACCAAACCAGGTGGGAAAACACTACAAACTTAAGTGATTCGGACCACAGCAAAAGAACTAGTGTGAAAGCAACCTTAGATTTTGTGGCATGCCAGCAAAACAAATCCCTGCAAATTTGATTCAATTAGTTACTAAAGAAATGATCGAACAAGTACATTAAGGTGAACCTGTCATTGGCCTTGCAGCTGGCACTAGTGTCAAAGCTGCCAGTATTGAAAATGAAATCAACAGCATGGTTGTATTATAAAAAAAAATTATAATTTGATATATTTCTCTGCATTGGAGACATTTTATCGTTCATCTTCTTATGCTATAAAAAACAATACTGAGCTTGAAGAACATGTACTCTAAAGTTTCTGTCCATGAAGGTAATCACATGAGTCACATACCAGACAAGCATAAGGATATTTGTAAGCAAATGCAGAAAGATGATTTCTTACTTGTTTGTTGTCTCCTTGATGCACAGTGCAACGGTGCACTACTCTATTAATGTGCAGGTTTCTTCTCAGAGCTGAGACTGCATCGGGGTTCCATTCACATGCATGTACATGGGCAGCTCGAGCATGGACCAGATACGGTAAAGTGAAGTAGCCAATTCCTGACAGAGAAGTAGAATCTGTGTTAAACTTGCAATGAATGAGTGGCCTTTTTTTTTTTTTCAGGGTCAAGCAAACACTAAGCACATACCTGCATACAGGTCAACCACTGTCTCTCCAGTGCAGTCAAAGGAAGATATCCGCAGTTTCTCTGTGATGTTTCCGAAGGAGAACATGCACTTGGTGACATCAAATTCGTACCTGCAAGATGAAATGGCTGCAGATACACCTCACTCTATTTTGTTTTATATTATATATAATTCATACTTTACTGTATAACTAAATTTTTTTGAAAATAAGTTTTTACCTGATGTGGTTATCAATGTGAGTTACATAGCTGTTGTCTCCTAATAGCATTGTTATCATTGGTGTTCGCCACCCATCCTGGGAAATGTTTTTTATTTGTGCTAGACGCGTCACTCCCAGTGCTTGGGCAACAGCCAACCACAACTCAGAGCCTTGGGAGGGAAAAAAAATCAGATCAGAAACAAATCCTTTCATAACTGACTTACTGACTTATAATCATAATGTTGCTGCATACAGAGCATTATCCATAATGAAGGAATACGAAAGCTTGTTGATGGATGGAAAAAGTGGATTGAAAAGCAAGGAGATTATTTTGGGTTATATATTTGCCTTTTCTAAAAGTTAATTGAAATAAATTCTACAGTCAGAATGCAGATAACTTTTTATTCACCCTCATACAAGAGCTGTTGTTTCCCCACAAGATGATAAATCAAATTGTTCCAATATTTAGCTGTTTTTATAATCCCATAAATTTGACAATAAGGTAATGATGCAAAATAATGAAAGCAATAAGTAGGCAGTCAAAAGTGAAAGACGCCTTACCGATTTTTTTCCAGATTGCTTGTGAAAAACACCCATCACCAAACATGAGCAGATCTCCATGCCTTTGCCATCCATTTGGAATGTCATCTTCAAATTCCTTACTCCATTTCAGTCCTTTAGTAGCCACCAGATCCTGCAGAACCTCAATCATTCTCTCTCGACAAGGCTTCGCTTTGCTTTTTTTGGACAGCTGAGGATCCTAACCATAAAACAATTACAGACCGGAAAAGAAATCCTCAGCCTGAGAGACACTGACAAAATGGAAATAATTTACGTGATTGTGATATAGCAACCTGTAGTTGAACTATTTCACAGAAGCTGTCCGGAGCCACAGAGTTCTGCAGTGCGACAAGGTCCAGGTGAGACAGTGTAGATGGGAAGACTGGGATAGTCACTGTTCCATCTGTGTGTTTTTGTACACAGTACTGCTGGTCTAAAGCGCCATTCTCTGACAAACATTTTCTATTAAAAGAAATAAGAAGGTGGTTGCCATCTTGTTCATACACTTTGCGGACAAAAATATTTGGCCAAACCTGCCAAATTAAATTTTTTTCCCCCCAAATACATATACTACAATATGTAGTTGGTCCACCTTTTGCAGCTATAACAGCTTCCACTCTTCTTGGAATTTTGTCCACAATATTTTGGAGTGTTTCTGTGGGAATTCATGCCCATTCATTCTGTAGAACATTTTATGTTGGACGAGAAGGCTTGGCTCTCAATCTCCGTTCCAGTTCTTCCTGAAAGTGCTTGATGGGGTTGAGGTCAGAACTCGGGCGGACCAGTCAAGTTCTTCCACACTGATTGAACTCATCAAAACATGCCTTTATAGTCGTTGTTTTGTGCACAGTCATATTAGAATAGAAAATGAACTATAACAGTGGCAAATGTTTTTGCAATTTGATCTGAATTTAAAAAAATCCTTATAGCATTTACAATTCTTGAAATTTTTGGCACTGAAATTTATTTGGATGGACAGTTCAAATGAAAATGTAATTTCAAGGGCCGTCCTCAAACTGTTAAACAAAGGAGGAAGCATAGCATTGTCCAGGATGTCTTAGCATCCTGAATCATTAAATTGCCCTTGCCTGGGGAATAAACGGCCTGATTTAACAGGTTTGGTCAAATACCTTTGTCCATATAGTGTTTAATGTCTATAGCACTAGTGGTCATTGTATTAAACTGGGAGTGAATGACGTCACTTACTTGTAAAGCTGTGCATGACGTTGTGGCACCTTCAGAGCCCTGATGCAATCCATCTGTGAGCGGTTACTATGGAAACAATCAAAGAGGGGAAATGAATGACTGAAGCACACGTGCAATAATGTAGCTATTTAAAGATCCTAAAAGAGAATTCATTTAAATAAGTCTCATATACTGTACGTCTCATATACCTGCCTTATTATAAACCACTTTTAACAAATGACAGACAGATGAACTTGAACTTTGTGCTAAACTGAAAACACACTACAGCCAACACTGGTTCATTTAGTCCATGTATTATCAGTATGTAATATATAACCCGTTGTTTACATCCCGCATATAAACGACGCAGTTAACATATCAAATGTAACGAACCTCTAAAATCACATACATTCTATAAATTCGATTACTTGTCCTAGACTAGTACTGTATATACTAAAAATGAACTCATAGTATATTATCTGAAACACAATACACGTTTCTGGCTCCAGTTCCTGGTCGGAATATTTATGTGTTGCACGTCACACACATCACTTCCGTGTTACAAAAATCTATATACTTTATATATTTATATTATACTTTTTAAAAAATCACAGTTATCTTTTCACAACGAACTAAAAGATGAAATGCGAACATTGGTGATATTTTCATGTCAATAACGATTATAAAACATTCCTAATACAGCCATTTAATCCCAGACCGCTAGATGGCAGTATTTGTTGTAAACACGCGCCAAAACCTCCTTCGTTCCAAACATGCTGCCCGGAAACTGAGTGTATTTTCTCCCAAACAAGAAGGAGTTTATTTTAAAAGGTAAGATTTTGTGTAGCTGCTTACAAGTAAATGAAATAATCTGCAATGTGTATAAAAATGAGACAAGACTATAAAACGAACTTTTAGTCAACAACACGGTGGTGAAAAAGAGACTTATTGGTCCATTTGTGTTTGTTTTGCTCATTAATAAGTTATTTATTTAGTTATTTATTCATTCTAATTCGTAAATGCCTGCATGTTTAACTCATGGTGCTTACTGTGCCAGGTGTGCAAGCCTTATTTTCACAATTCCTGTCCAGTGTGCTGGTTTAGATGATGGGAATGTTTGATGTGAGCTACAGTTTGTGTTTTCTTCAGATGGCAGTGAATAGCTGTGTGACTGTGGTGCAGCTCGGCTCAGAGAATCAGGAGCATCAGTCTGAGGTTCACCTGTTGCCGTGCGACATCGAGCATGACGGACCTGCACAAGTGGCTGAGTTCTTCGCACCAGCAGTGAAGGAGATCAAGCCTGGTTTGTTCTCAGTTAACTCACTTTTAGCAGTGTGGTGCATTTCAGACAGTGCTCTGATGTTTGTGTATGTGTGTTTATTTTCATTGTAGAAAAGACCGTCTCATTTAGGGGTCGAGGGCTGAAAGGGCAGGAAGTGACGCATCCTGAGGGCTACACGGGACTGGTGCTGAAGGAGCTTCACAGACCCTCATCTGATCAAGAAGTAGGTCTACAGAACTATCAGTCTGTAGTAAAGTTCAGCTGAGGGCTGTTCTGGCCAGAGTTTTCTACACACCAGTACAACTTGAACCTCCTTATTTCTTACGGAGTTTTTAAAATTTTTTATTCACCGTTATTAAGCATAAAATAAAAATTTACAGGATTTTCAGTTTTGAAGTGACCAGGAATGACTGGTGAGCACATTTTCCAGGACTGTGCATTGTCTATACATGGTATCTAACAGTATGTGAATACTAAATGATTGTTTATTTTAAGACAATTTGTGGTTTTGTTCCATTAGTACTAATCTGTATCATTTTACTTGTCTCGAAACTAGGACCGAGTTGTTAAAGTTTCTTCAGGTTTTCACAGTTTCACATATTGGAATTTGGAGACTCCTCCCACATCAGATGATCGTATCATTATGGCGATGGCATGGCCAAAATTAGCAGAGATGGTGAGTTTACTAAAAGATGAAGATCAGAAAAGTGGCTTCTGGTTCTTGACTAAAAAAAATAAAAAATCTTTGTTTTCTTAGATGCATGCACCAGTGGACGACTAAAAGCTTTATCAGGACACATTTTTCACCCAGTATAGAGTTCCACTTTCGCCTGAGTGTGTGTGCAGTCTCTGAAAACCTCCTTGATAATTCTGTATATTTCTGCATTCTGTTACATTCGCCTTTCCACATGATTATTGTGGAGAATAAATATATACATATAGTCTGAGAAATAAAAAACACATGCCTCAGCAATTAGTAAAAGGTTTATTCACATTATTGACATGAAACAACATTTACATCATGAATTTAGTGTAAATCTCCTGGCTTAGCGTAAATTAACATGATGACCCAGTTTTGGATCTTAATAACTACAAAACGACACAGTTCAGAACAACCTACTGCATGAAACATTTTTAAAAACATGTTTATCAAAAGAGCCGAATGTGAAACATGCTGTCGTTGGATTTTGTTTGCAGGGACTGTATAAATGATTAACACACTCATAAGCTAGAACATGGTACGACCAAGATATGTTGGTCTTGGGAGTGCTGATATACTATTTCATAAATGATTCTAAAACACACATGGTGAGAGAAAACTCACATGTATGATGGTGGCTCTATTGAGGAAAATAAATAGAAGTTAGAAACTTATGGTGAAATGTAATGTTTTAGCATGAAATTGCAAATTGGTTAAAGACAAACCTTTTCTTACAAGTGAAGGTGCATATTTGATCACATTTCCTGTTTAGTTCACACTGATTATAATGATAATGTTCATCAAATATTTATACATTTCTGGTATCATTTCTTAGATGATCATTTCTCTCATGCGTGTAGCTTCTTTAGAGTGCCTACCTCAGTTTGAGCTTTTCAGGATGCTCACATTCTGGTATTGAGAAAGCAGAGACCCACAACAAACAATGCTACAGGTTTGTGACAAAATAGCATATATACTGTATATATTTACCACACTTTGTTTGCAAAAACCATTATTTGTAATTATGAATGTTACACATTTAATCGTGCTTTCACAAAATGAATAAATATAACCAGAACTAATGAGCATTGAACAGTTTTACTGTACCTTTTAAGTATTGTCTTGTTTGAGGAAATTGTGTACAAAAAGAAAGGGGGAAAGAAAAGCATCAAGTGGGTGGATGAATTATTTTTCATGTTTTGCATTAGCCAGAACGGGTTTCATGCAGACTAGCAAGATGCTTATAATGTGTTTGATGTACAGCGGGCTCTGTGGTGACCCGGCGTTCTATCCAGCTTACATTCCCACTTCTCGTCCATTACTGCCAGAACGTCCGCTGCTACCCTCACCAGTATAAAGCAGTTACTGAACATGACAACAAATGATGAATGAGACACAGTGACATAGTAAGCTATAGTATTAATGTGATCTTTTAAACAGGTGTATCTCCTACTTCCGTGTGAGAGGAGGCTGTCTAGGTATATGGATTTAGCTGGTGCCTCTTAAAAGCATGCAGGGATAAAAAAAAATTCCCCATCCAGAAAACACTGCTTGCCCCAAAATAATGTTCTCAACAAAAGGGTTTTAAACAGAGGACCGAATAATATCTGTAACCATAAAATTAATTTTGATTAAAAAACATTTATTTGTAAATTCATCAAAATCAGTTATAATAGACAAGTATACTAGCGTACAAAGAAAGTAACTTTGTACACTGTTGCAGGTTTGGATGGTCAAATTTAGTAAACTAACATTACTTGTCCACAGTAACAGACAAAATGCTAGTTGAATTGATTCAACTACATTCCTCAACACAAGTTTTAATCCTCCACTCCTTTCTAGAACAACAAGGTAAATTCTGTTTTTGCTGGACACTGAAGACATTTGGATTTGAGATCAAAAGATGAATGTGAGATGACACCATTTTAGCTTCCATTTCCTGATTTTTACATCTAGATGTGTTAAACTTACAACATGACCCATTTGGTTTCAGACCATCCGAATTCTAGGTAAGCAAATCTATAGGAACAAGCAGTCTTAAACAAATTTACACTTAATATTTGGTTGCATAACCATATTTATTCTTAAATATGGCATAACTATTCTTCTTCGGTGATCCTGTTCCTGGTTTGCCACCACAGCCCCCTTCAGTTTTCGCTTCAAAAGGTGAAATGCTGCTCAATTGGGTTCCAGTCTGGTGATGGACTTGGCTGGTCTAAAACCTTCCACTTTAGTCCTGTGATGAAGTCATTTGTTATGTTGGCACTGTGGTTTAGGTCATTGTCTTGCTACACTATGAAGTTTCTCCTAATTAGATTGGAAGCATTTCTCTCTAAATTGGCAGAAAGAATGTTTCTGTAGACTTCTCAATCCATTGTACTGCCACCGTCATGAATTATGCCATTGATTAAAGGTTAGTGAGCTTGTTCCAGAAGCAGCCACACAAGCCCAAGCCAGTAAAAATACATCCACTGTGCTTGACTGATGAGCTTGTAGGTTTTGGATCATGAGCAGAGCTTTTCTTTCTCTGCACGTTGGCATTTGTTACTTTGGTTAATCTTGCTTCCTGTATCTATGACTCACCTCTGTATTTCTTTCTCAATTCTGCTTTTTACTGCTAGCATATAAATTAAATATTTTATGTCACATATGAAGCCATACAGATATGTACATACATATGCAAATGTGCATCTTGTGGTGTGGCCTCTTTATTTCTACTCTCACAGTCACAGTTGAACAGTGGATGCAGATGCCCTCAGACCTGCCCTGGAACATTTCTTGGTAATATGTCAGTTGTTTTGGGCTCTTCTTCATAGTTCTCCCAACCACTCGGTCATCAACTGCTGCTGTTTTCCTTGTGTGACCTGTTCTATATTTACTTGTTAGTAGACCAAAAGAAACATTTCAGGACATTTTGTTGCAACAAAAGGTTGTATTTTATTTGCCTCCCTTTATTCGCAGCTTCAAATATGCTGGCCTTTTTTTTTTTTTTTTTTTTTTTTTAAATGTTCTCTGGTTTTTAAGTTGGTTTGACCTTTTTTTTTTTTTTAAATAAATAAATTAAGCTTTTACATTTAAAACACAGGCCTCAAATCAAGATTAGACATTCAGTCATTAGACATTCAGGGCATACCTGGGCAACTTTGTTTTATTATTTAAAAATTGCTCCAATAATTGTGACCACTTTAAACATGGAACATTGAGTTCAAACAAAAGGTGCCATGTTTAAAGATGTTCAACACATCTAGATGTAAATATCAGGAAATAAAAGAATTGTGTTCTACTGTTTCATCTTTTGATCTCAAACTGAAATGTGTTTGGTGCTTTTCAAAAACAATAGAACTGCTCTTCTGTCCAATACCTCCAGAAAAGGCAGTATTTAAACATAACAGTTTGTATTGAAGAAGCTCAACTGTGTTTAAAATGATGTGTAATGAGAGTGAACGATGGCATGAATGGGATATTTTGTAATACCATGATAGGTTAAGGTCAAGGTTGAATTGCTCACTTTCTGACCCCGAAAGCCAACAATAACAGTTCGTTGCAAAGTTGGTCCACACAACCTGTTAAAAAAAAATTTTAAAATCTAACGTGGATGATTTTTTTCCTTCAGAATAGCTTTGATACTCTGTACAGTATGACTGAGCATCTTATGTCTGAGGTGGTTGAGGGAGAGGTGGGGATGGGGGAGGGTCAGATTCTGTTCTGTTGCGCTTCATTGGCAAATCATGATCATGCGCCTTCCTTATGTGCCTGTACAGGTCCCCAGACTGTGTGTAACTCCGGTAACAGTATCGGCATTCATAAGGACGCTCCCGTGTGTGCACTATGGCGTGCCTTCTCAGTGTATAAGCACAAGAAAAAGTTTTTCCACAAGTGGCACATGTAGGCACATCTTCTACATAATTCCCAAGAGAATCGTGATATTCCTCAAAGTAGACAGTCTGTTGGTCTGATTGCTGTGAAACTGCTGTGAAAAGCGTAGTTTGGAAGCTGGGTGTGTCAGAAGAGGAAGCACTAGAAGCCTGTGGTGAAAAGGGAAAAGAAATCGGCTCTTGGTGATTGTGCGAGATTTGCATTAATGAGTGGGGAGGTATGAAGTGAGCGTTAGTAATCTCAATGTCATTAGTGCTCTCATAATTCTCCCTTTCTTCTAAATCAGCATCTCTCCTTCGCTCCCTGACCCTAACAGGTTCCTCATCCATGTCTTCTGGCTCTTCATCTGAGATCACAATGGCCTCCACTTTTACTTTGGCCATCTCTTCTGTTCCATCTCCTCTACCTGCTGAATTCAAAGGCATGGGAGAGCACGACCGTGACCGTGGCTGTTCATTTAATGCTCTGGCAGTGTGTCTCACATCATCAGTTGTACTCGGTCCATTGCGTTGCCTTGATGTCGTTTTTTTCGTTTGTGCAGGATGATGAGTAGCAACTGTAAACACATTGCTTATTTCTTTTGACATGGACATATCTGACTGGTCTCTATTTTGTCTGTGTTCCACAGGAACCAGAACCATAACTGTGGGTGCGCTAGGCAAAATTTCTGTTCCTGCTTGAACTGGTTCCGTGGTGCTGCAAGGACTCGAAAGTGTAGATTCCATATTAGCAGCTGCGGACATTCCAGCTCTAGCAGGTCCAGGAGACGAACTGTACAATCCTGGCGCAGAATCATTTACTGCTGTAAGAGAGTCCATGCCTGGTTGAGTAGTGTCCGCCATGTCTGGACTTCCCAGATTAATGCTGTGTGTGATGCAATTAGGAACTCCCACATTTGTCTCTGCTTTAGTGTCAATATGAACCGCTGATTGCTGGCTTGGCTGAGGACATTGTGTTACTGAGGGAGACGAGGTTGGATTTGATGCAGACACCCTGACAGCTCCTTGTCTACTTTCCACCGTTTCCCTTCGACCATTCAACACTCCTTCCCTAGACGACCCACTAAACATAGTTCCATCTCCTCCTGTTTCACTTCCTCCCTCTTCTTCCCTGGTGCTGTCAGCCTCAGCCAGTCCACGACCCTGCAGTCTTTTCTTACAGACTCGGACCACATCGTTCATGTGCAAGAAACTGGCCGCGGCAAGAACGTCTTCTGGAGGCGGATGTGCCGCCAGCTGTAGTACTCCCTCGTACATGAAATCAAGGAGCAACCCAAACGCCGGAGGGGTCACTATGTCTCCATTAATGGTGACGTTGTCCGTCTCTGGTCCTCCGTTTACAGTAGACGTGCTGCCTACCGGGTGTTCAGAGTAGAACATGTGAAAGAATGGTGAGCAGGACGCCAGCACAGCACGATGAGCCAGAAAGCGAGTGGCACCAACTCTGACGGTGCAGTCACACAGGAATCCCTGTAGACGCTGAGAACGCAGACTGGCCAAGAGCTGCTGACTGTGACCTGGGAACTCCATGTCAAGCTACAAGACGGGATGTAGAGATCAGTTAACATGCTCAACAAGAGAAGATAACATGCAGTTGAAGCATAAAACAAGAAATATAAGAAATATTGAGTTACTATACCTTAGATGAAGAGCTAGATGTAAATTAGGTTACAGCAACAAGCAAAGACCTTCAGAGTAGTAACATCATCAGATCTGAATCCAGTCAAGCCATTATTTTAAAATAAAATAAAAAAATCACCAGAAAGGAATAAAACAAATCACTCCATCACTTCACCTGAAAAATGCAGGCATTAGCATTAGAAAACCTCTGGGGATTTCCAACAGGTTGGTCAATTAACGCGTGTTACGGTTAGAACTTACGAGCAGAATATAGTTTGTTAATAATGTACACGTTGCCGATATGCAGGACAAACAACTACAGCTTTAGCTACTAGTTGCTCTGACAACAAAACGCTCTGAGCATTAGCATGCTATTCTCAGCCAACATCACAGCAAGAAAACTCATTTAGCTAGTAGCTAAGACAACGGCACATCACATTTGCCTGTATAAAATAAATACGACAATATTGCCAACATCATTTCGTAATATTTCTTTTAAATTCATAAATACGACAGAATTTGCGGTCGATATAAACAACAAACTGTTTCGAGCATACAGTGATGTTTTCTGTAAAGCACCGAAACCAACGAAGACTCACTATCCTGCTAACGTAGCTGTTATTCCTCGGCTGAATCCTAAATAGCCCTGCTGTCTCTACGTAGGTGAACTAGAGAGGCTATGGAATATTGACTTTCACACCATAAATTAGTGCACTAGGCTTTAACGAGAACGATTTCAGGATAGGCCCATCCTCAAGTCTGCCACCTATTGGCTGGAAACGGGACCGGTCCGCTCTTTTTAAGGCTCCGTGTAGCACAAAAGAAGTAACATCTGTTCCTGAGATAACAGATCGACATTGCTTTCTTAGAGTTGTTTAAAAAGCGGGAATATATGTATCACTTGAATTATTTTTTAATGGAGCAAGCCATGATACATGGTTAGGTTGTAAATATAAAACGGCCTGGTGATTTGTTAGTGATTAATTATTGTTGTTTAGCGCGTGCCTGCTTTTAAGTTGAACCATTTAACGAGTTGGATTGTGCGCGCGCTTCACGCTAACACACGTTTCGACGAGTCTGCGCTTATTTTTTTTAAAAAGGGGGGGAAATGGAGGAGAGTGAGAGGGAAGTAGTGAGTGAGCTCGGTTCTGAAAGTTTCACCTCGTGTAAGCAGCAGAACACAGGCGGAGAAGATGATGGTGATATTGGCAGGAAACTGGACATTAGTTCAGAGCAGTTTGACCCGCTGCTTGCTCTGTATTCTTCAGCACTTCCTTTGCCTTATCCTAATATCAAGTGCTTTAACAACCTCGCTGAGTACGAGAGCTTTATGAAAGGTGGTCGTGGACGGGCGAAACCTGAAAACGTGGAGAAAAGAATCCGGAAAGCGAGGAAGGGGGTACCGGATACGGAGAGGATAGAGAGGCTGAAGCAGCTCATGGTGCAAAATCCGACGGACGAGTGTGAGGAAGGCGGGGTGAAGAGACCTGCAGCCAGGCGCAGAGCTCCCAAGAATGTCCTCACCAGGATGCCATGTGTGTCTCAGGAACTAAAGCTCCCAGGCATTACACAAACATACAGTCTTTATCATTACTTGTTTTTTTTAAAAATGCGTTTCTTTTGTTCCTGGTGTGTGTGTGTGTGTGTGTGTGTGTAGTGCATGAAGGAAGTCCTTTAGGAGAACTGAACCGCTGCGTCCAACAGCGACTCCGAGTCAAAGTCCACATCCGCTCGTTTAAGGGTCTGCGCGGAGTGTGTACAGGCTTCGTGGTGGCTTTCGACAAATTCTGGAACCTGGTAAAGAACTACAACTGAAAGATCAAGCTTGGTATTGAGATGTGAAAACACAACTGTGCGGATCAGCCGTGAGCCATAAACACGAACAGCATTAGAAGTGTGTTTTGCTTTTGAAGAGCACTCAGAAGCAGAGCGAAACCAGAGTAAAGTCTCGCCGTAGATAAACTGTTTACAGTCCAAAGATGAAATATTTTGGAAAACGTCGGCACAGAAAGATGCGGGTACCGGCAGGTTGGAATGGGTGGAGAAAAGTGTCAGGTGTTATGTGACAAAAGAGTATCAGCGAGAGTGAAAGGAAAGGTGTTCAAAACAGCGGTGAGACAAGCGATGCTCTACGGCTTAGAGACGGTGGCACTGAAGGAAAGACAGGAGGCAGAGATAGAGGTAGTAGAGATGATGTTGAGGTTTTCTTTGGGAGTGACGAAGATCAAGAGTTCATCAGAGGGACAACTCATGTGAGATGTTTTGGAGATAAAGTCAGAGAGGCCAGATTGAGGTGGTTTGGACATGTTCAGAGGAGAGATGGTGAATATATCGGTAGAAGGATGCTGAGGTTGGAACTGCCAGGCAGGAGGTCTAGAGGAAGACCAAAGAGGAGATTCATGGATGCAGTGAGAGAGGACATGAAGTTAGTTAGGGTGAGAGAAGAGGAAGCAGAGGATAAGGTTAGGTGGAGGCAGATGATTCCCTGTGGCGACCCCTGAAAGGGAACAGCTGAAAGACAACGAAGAAGATGGAGGCACGGTGGCTTAGTGGTTAGATTTGATTCCAGGCCAGGTTTAATCCTCGCCACTGTGTGCATGGAGTTTGAATGTTCGCCCCATGCTTGGTGGGTTTCCAAAAGAACAGTCCAAAGACATGCAGATTAGGCTAATTGGTGTTCCCAAATTGTGTATGAATATGTATGTCTGTGTGTGCCCTGCAATGGATTGGCACCCTGTCCAATGCGTACCCCAACTTGTGCCTTAAGTTTCCTGGATTACAGGATTAAACGCTATAGACAGTGAGAGACTATTGTACGGTGGCAGCACGGTGACATGGTGGTTCCCTCTTCAGGGTCTGTGTGCATGTTCTCATTGCACAGTGCATGTGCATGTCATTCTTGGTACAGTAGGTTTCCTCCCAAAGTCCAAAGACACGCCACATACTGTATGTCCCGTACATCAAAAGAACCAGTCATTAACTCGTAAGTCATATGGAGACCCGGAGACAGACAGACAGACAATAGGAAATACATTAGTATTTTTTTTTTTTTTTTAGTTAAACAAAAGGGTTCCAGCAAACATGAGCTGTTTGGATGCATATTCATCTGTATACAGGCTATGGGAAGTGTAACCATGTTATGGAGTCAGGAAGTGCAATGAGGGGCTTCTCATCACATTATAATACTATACATGTATGTAAAACATAAACTTAAATGTACTAAATTTTTTAACCCACTTGTGCCCAGGCGATGGTGGATGTGGATGAAACCTACAGGGAGCCGTTACTTGGAGAGGCATTCTTCCATGAAAAAGCTCTGACTGTTACAAGGGTATGGCACGACGACTTTACTCAGAAATATTGACTCTTGGCTGAAAGATTTCTCACCCATGATTGACTGTTTAAACACTGCTTTGTTATATAGACAGACAGACAGACAGACTTTATTGATCCCGTGGGGGAAATTATTAGACAACAATAACAGTTGTTGTAAGACAACAATGCTGCTAGGCGTGTGGTTCTCAACTCTGGTCCTGGAGGATCACTGCCCTGCATGTGTTTTCTCAACCCAAAACAGCTTTTTTGTAATTGAAGTGGGCGTGGTAGAGCAAGGAAAACACTAAAATATGTCAGGCAGTGGTCTTTCAGGAATAAGGTTGAGAAATCACTGCTCTAAACGATAGTGTGTAGTGTGTGAAATAGGGACGCTGTAGCCTCTGTGTGTGCAGAGTGTAATGTGAAGATGTAATTTTCATCAATGAATACATTCAGGATGTATTTCTGCCCCATGCCAGCCAATGCTTTGCATTTATTATTATTATCATTTTAGTAAAAATAACACATCATGCACCATGATTTATTTTGGCCAGTCTGTTGTGACCAGTATTTTTTCTATTCTTTATTTTATTTATTTATTTTTAAATACAGCTGTTTCAAAAGTTGCAAGTACAAACTGCACTTGGGAAAGCATCTGAGGCTGTAACTTTTAAAGCAGATGATCCTGGTGCTGAGCCTATTAGCACAAGCAGCATCGCGAGGGTTCAATCCTCCAGACGAGCAGCAGAGAGACTGGCACAGTCTGTAAAAAACCTGGAAGTGACTGGCGTGGGAACGTCGAATATATCTGCTGGTTCTAAACAGAAACCGAAGGTGTCTAAGACAAAAGTGGAGTATGGACGAGTATGTACTCGTCACGTCAATCAGCTCTTTATCCGGGGGGAAAACGTTCTCCTTGTGAATATTCAACAAGAGTAGCAGCGTTGTGTTAGCTGGTTGTGTGTGAATAGGCGCTATTTCTGATTCTAAGCACATGTTCAGAGTCTTCTCATTGTATCATATTGATATGATTATAATCCTACTTGTAGAAGTGGAAAAAAAATATGAATAAACCAAATTTGTTCTTTGCAATGATTTGTTTTATTGCTCATCAGATATTGATGCTTTACAGAGATGTCCACTAGATGGTGCTGTGAGACCGATATGACCAGCTTCAGGCATGAATGCCTGTTTATCTGCTGAAAATTCTTGACATTATTGACAATGTTGGTTTACTTCATTTAGCATCTGTAAAAAGACAAGCAAATCTTTATTTATTCACTAATGCCTCCACATAAATTATTTTAGATACATTTTGGAACCATTTTAACAGAAAAATGTTGAACAATAATGTGATGAGAGAGACTTAAAACTAAAAGCCTGTCTCTAAATCTTGAATCCGAGTCCCACCAGTACCCATTTTCAATTCATTTCCACTTCAGACTAACATAATTGTGAAAGGTTCGAAGAAAAAGGAAAGTCCTGTTAGTTTTACGTCTCTTAGAAATGACACACCAGTCTCCTGGGAGTTCATAAAGCACAGCATTAATAATTGAGCTTTTAAAGTTGAAAATTGAACATGGCACTCAGAGGCTGTTATTGTCCCGATGACGCTTTATGCATACATAAGCAATAAATACACTACTTACTACAGTCCATGGAACTTTTAAAAAGCCATTTCCTCTTGATTTCGAATTTTAATCTAAATGTCTCCTGGCAATGAATATATAAATAAATATAAAAAAAAAAATGCAAAAGCATACATACAAAGTGCATTGTAGTTTAATAAGGAAGCCGTTATGCTTATAATCTGTCCTACTTCAGACTCAAGTATTTCACTAAATGCTAAATGTTTACAATTTTTGTATTGCATTCTCTTTTTTCAGGTTGATAAAATTGCAATATTTTCCACACCCAGTTTGTATATTTGGATCACACAAGAGCTCAAAGATGATTTAGATATCTTGTAGGTTAAACAAATTCCCCCAGATGTTTGCATCTGACATTTAATCAAGCGGAGAGCATTTAATTAAGAGTGTTTATAATGATCTCAGTTGGGTACGGCTGAAGTACTGGAGTAAAGTGTACCTGGTGAGCAATATGTCCTGGTGTCACAAAGCTTCATAGCAAACTACTGTATTCATAATTCTTATTAGCGTTTCTGCTCAGTCATCTTACAACTGTTTATTATTCCTTCGTTACTCAGTTTGGTGCATATTAATGATCAGGACAGTTGGCCCTGGCTGTGGGAACACATGTGGCCAGATGGAGGCTCTCCTCCACTGGCACTCACCCTCTTACCACCACAAGTCAAAGTCGTGCACAGAATCTTCAGTATTTATTAATATTAATACGAAATAAGCTGTGGCCCAATGACTGAATTTCAGTGCTCCTTATATAGTCTTTGTTGGCTGCACATCCATGATCCAAATTTCCTGTTCCATCACACTCCAAATGTACTCAATTGGATTGAGATCCGCTGACTGTGGAGGCCATTTGAATACAGTGAACTCATTGTCATGTGCAAGAATACATTTTGAGATGATTTTAGCTTTGTGACAATGCGTTATCCTGCGGATCATAAAATGATGGACACGGTCAATAGTCAGGTAGGTTGTGGCATTTAAATGATGCTCAATGGGTAATAAAGGGCCCAAAGTGTTCTAAGAAAAACTCTCTTATGCCATTACACCATATCACCAGCCTGAACTGTTGATACAAGGCAGGACGAATCCATGCTGTTAAGTTTTATATATCGAATTCTGATCCTACCATCTGAATGTAGGAAGCAGAAATCAATACTCAGGCAACGTTTTTCCAATATTCTATTGCCCAATTTTTTTGTAATTGCAAATTGTAGCCTCAGTTTCCTGTTCATAGCTAACAAGTGTCACACCAAGTGTGGTCTTCTGCTGCTGTGCTGTATCTGATTTGAGGTTCAAAGATGCTCTCCTGCAAGCTTATTTGACGTACTGGTGCCTTTTGTTCAGCTCAACCCAGTCTCGCCATTTTTCTCTGAGCTATGGCATCAACAAGACTTTTTACACCCACAGAACTGTGACTCACAGGATATTTTCTCTTTTTCAGACTATTCTCTTTAAATCTAAGAGATGGGTGTGGCATCTCTTAGTGGTTGTGAAAATCCCAAATGATTTTCTGCATTTCTGAAAATAGATTAAGTAGAAAAACGCATTACTACATAAATTCACAAGGAAATCAACTCTTTATTCTCGGACATAAAAGACCATCATAGGTACAATCAAATCAGTGTACGAATGTGAGAACCATACACAAAAGAAGGGATGTTTTGTTGGTTGTCTGAAATTTGCATAAAAGTATAGTGTTTTTCTAGTAAAGATCCATAGCCCGTATACATTATATCCCAGCCTTACACACAACCAACAGAATAGAAAAAAATAAAAAAAAGACATCAAACCCTTGGACAAAGACGAAAGAAGGCAGAATTTGGTCATTTGCATGTGCGTGCACTACTTCGGAATGAGACGGAAGGCTTCAGTTTGAGTCCCGGCTGCTGACGGTAGAGATGTTCTTACAGAATTCCTCTCTGTGAGCATAACTTCATTCATCTACTGTATGTGTACAGTCTGGCCCGACTCACTCATGAACCGACTTGCATATAGTAAAAACAATAATTAAAAAAATTATAAATAAACCCACACATTTTAATCACTCATATTAGCCATGCAGTGAAAATGTGCGAATAAACAGATAAAAAACAAACAAACAAAAAAAAAAAACATGCATACATGTATGCTCAAAAGTCTACAGTACTGTAATAAATACTGTAATGTCATATTGTCCCAAGAAATATTCAAGAGAAAAAGGTATAGGCAACAGGATGATAGGCACTGTGTGTGTAAGGACACTGAATGACCAAAGCCTCAGGGAGACTCATGTACACTCAGATAATGCAAACCATCACATTTCTATAAAAATAAATTCCCATTCCAAAGGCCACGGCGGTTGATTTTAACATGATTCTTACTCGCAATGTCTTGCTATAGTTCTGCACCAATTCCCCATAATTTGAAACAACATATTTATATTATTTCAATTAATAATCTCATTTAAATAACATTTTCAATAATATTTACAAGGTTTTGTATAAGAGAATGGAAAAGACAGTAAATCACTTCTGATCAGATCAAACAAATCAAATAATCATTAGTAATGGCATACAAGAGTGAGCGTGAGAATAGTATTTAGGGCCAGTCAATGTCAATACATTTCTATATATGTGAACCTGATTTCGAGATTTAAAGCAATGTTAAGTCGAAGTGCAATCAGATATTTCTCTGTTATACAAAGACAAATCAGTCCATGTGGCTGTTGGGCCAGACTGATTAAATTCACTCTTTTACACATCTGTATTGTGTAAGGAACAACAGAATTCTGGGCAGCTATAATTAACATCTTTCAAGTACTCTTTGTTTGTAGCTCTTTAAATCCTTCAATGCTCCTGCCTTCCAGAAAGATTGTCCCAGCTTACAGCCACCATCTCACCTTCATTTGCCAAAGTTGGCAAAGTCAGCAAAGGCATCATTCTTCTGTTGTGCCATGGCAGGGCTCATAGTCATGACTGGCACTGACATTCCCATTCCCATGCCAACAGCTCCTGGCATTCCCATGCTCATGTTCATTCCCATCATGCCCTGATTGAGCGACATGCCTCCCATAGGAGTTACGCCCGTAGCACTGCCTCCCATGGCTGGTGACATGCCCATGCTTCCCATCATAGGATTAGTGGGTGTTCGCACAGGGGCAGGGCCAGGTTGCATGCCAAGGTTCATGTTGGCAAAACCTTGTGCCATCATGTTGACTGGGACTTGAATTCCTAAAGAATAGGGGAAAAAAAAAAGTGTCTTAAAGAACAAATATTCAAATACACTTCAAAAGTTTTAGATCACTTGCAAATTTCTTTGTTTAGTGATTTATTTTCTACATTCTACAACAATACTGGGGATTTCAAAACTATAAAATAACACATATGGAATTGGGTAATTACGTAACAACAACAAAAACAACAGTTAGTTATTATTTTAAGACACAGAGGTCGGCCTTTCTGTAATAGTTCTTGCAAGAACAGTGTTGTCAAGTGCATTTGCAAAATCCGTCAAGCACCATAATGAAACTGGCTCACATGAAGCCCATCCCAGGAGGGCGAGACCAAAACCTACCTCTGCTGCGGACGAGAAGTTCATTTAGAGTTATCAGCCTGAATAATGACCAATTAACAGCACCTCAGATTAGAAGCGTTATGAAGTCTTTACAGAGCAGAAGTAGCAGACGCATCTCAATATCAACTGTTCAAAGGAGATTAATGCATTTTTTGGACGCCTTCCGCATTCCTTTATGATGTAGAAAGAAATAAAAATCAGGACGATCATGGAGTTAGAAAGTGATCTAAAACTTTTGAACGGTAGTGTATAGGAAAAATATCTTTCACAAAACATGTTGATACTAGTTAGTACTGGATGTTATGCAATTCATGATCATTATGTTAAAATGTAACATATCACAGGTTGTGACTCTGGGTTTCCGCCAAGCATACCATGCTTTATTTTCTATTTACATGCGGCCACTAACATGTGGATTAATTTCCCATTGAGGTCTTGCACTGATTATGTGAGAATCAAAGCACTCTGTAAAGTCTTCTTTAGCATGTCCCAAAGACTCAATGAGATTAGAGTCAGGAATTGTAGTGGCCAATTCATGTGTAAAAAATGATCATACGTACTTCCAGAGCCAACCTTTCACAATCTGAGTAATGGAATACACCTGTGCAATCAGGGAAGAACAAATCCCTTTAATTTGAGAACCTGGTCATTCAATACATTCAGGTAGTCAGTTGGCTTCATTTTATTGCCACATAATGTTGCTGAGCCTAGACCTGACCAACTGAAGCAACCCCAGATTAGAACACTGTCTCCAGAGGCTTGTGCAGTGTATGCTTCATGTGTTTACCTTCTTACGCTGATGCCCTTTGGTGTTCTTTGGACACAAGTCCAATCTTTGTGTTCACTAGCAAGTTGAAGCTTTTTTCAGATTAGCTTCACTAACAGGTTATTAAACTTATGGCCTCTGTTTAGTCCCAATCCTACAACACTGGGTTTTATTACCAAATCCAAGTGTTTTCCCAAGTTTACAGAGTGATGTCAAATCAACATGATTGTGCACAACATCGGAAATAAACAAAAACGTCAAAGTTCTCACCATTACACCACACTGACCACACACTTGCAGTTAACTTTTGTGTGTGTGTGTGTGTGTGTGTGTGTGTGTGTACACACACACACACACACACACACACACACACACACACACACACACACACACACACGTTTTTTAAATTTCATATTTAGTGTTATATTTATATATACAAATATGGGGCAAAAAAGTTTGTCAGCCACCAATTGAGCAAGTTCTCCAGCTTAAAAAGCTGAGCGAGGCCTGTAATTTTCATCATAGGTATACCTCAACTATGAGACAAAATAAGAAAAAAAAAATCCCCCCCAAAAAAAAAATCACATTGTAGGCTTTTTAAAGAATTTATTAGCAAATTATGGTGGAAAATACGTATTTGGTCAATAAAATTGGTGGCTGACTAAATACTTTTGCCCCACTGTACACACACATCACTCTTCCAAGTTAACTGCCCAGCGTGGTGTTAAAAAACCCTGAATATAGCAGCCTTCGAGTTTTCTACTTTATCTGTCGTATGCACTAAAGTCTGAAATTATGTAATTTTGACCAGGAAATTAGGGATTAGTATGGACTGCTGAATTATATATTAAATACACACACATTCAATTGAGATATATATATATATGGGATGTGTGGGACAGTTGTGGGAAGCATCTTGTCTACATGATTTTCAGGAAGCAATCAAGCAGGTATAGACTGAGGGAGGGACACCAGACTACTGCAGACTGCTTCTTTTCAACTCTTTGCCCAGCCGGATCAAGCAGGCTTTGAAGAATAAAGGACTTCATACTAAATATCGATTGTTGTAGAGCAATGTCATTGTATAAAAAATATATATTCTTATTATCTTACTTGTCATTAAACAATGAGAGTAATTAAAACATTGAATTTGACTTTTGTCCTAACTCTTTTGGCTATCATGTTTAGAAATAGATTGTCTGTTGGCTATCAGAGGCAGGCATTTTGCCCGGCTGTGTATTTGTGCAATGCTGAGTCATTACCATGCTGCTGCATCATGCTGAGTGTGGGATGAGTTGGTTTGGGAGGCTGCATGCCAGGACTCAGGTAATCGAGACTGATGTTGACACTGGAATCAGACCAAGTGGATGGCACGGAGGCCTTCTTGGCTTCTGGTTTTTGTACAGACTGCTGAGGAACCAGTGGAGTCCCCACATTCTGAAGAGGCTGATCCAACAGAAGGAAAACAAGAGAGGTTCATTAAGTAAGGATGACCACTGCACCTCATGTAAGGGCAGAGATCTTGCTCTTTCACCAATACCAGTGATAATTCTTACAAGACATTTACAAGAGTTTGTTATAGTTAGAGGCAAAATATTTGTTTTTTTTTATATCAGTTGCATTTGGTCTTAAGAGATTCATTTTCTTTAAGGCAAGAATAATAAAAAAAGGGCAAAATAAGGGACAGTGTGAAAAATTCTAGAGATTGCAGCAAAATCTCTTGAGGTTATCAGGTTTCTTGACAGTTATTAGATTATAACAATGATGACTAAGAAGCTTTGTGTTATTGCTTGCAAGTGTGTGGGGTTTACTTTTTTCTTTAGCCAAACAAATGTTGCCATTTTAAAGTAGGTCAGGATTTTAGCATGCAAATATCATCTTTACATGAGGCTTTTGTTTCAGTTTAATGATTTTCTGACTCAAACTTGTTCTTGTTCATTCTGCTAGGCTCTGTGATGGGTGTCCCAGGGGGCAGGGGCTGGTGGATGATGTGAAAGGGGGTGGGTGGAAATTGTACCAGTGCTGTATCTTAACCCTCCTTTGTCTTGCTTTTATGTTCCTCTGCTCTCATATACGCCTCCTAAAAATCTCAACCAGTATTGTCTTTCCTTGGGTAAATTTTGTTTAGTGAGCTTTTCCACTCTAAACATGCTGTATTAATTATATTACAGATGGGGTTCAGATGTTTTACTCAATATACTCTACACAGTCTAATGCGCTTTATGTGAAAAATGTGAAGGGAACGTCAATCAAGAAAAACATTGCAATTGCAGATGTTAATATAAAATAAGAAATAAATTAGAAACGCATATTAAAAGCAACAACAACAACAAAAAATAAATAACTAATCAACAAATCAAACTAAGAATAACTTCAGGTCAAGTTATATCTATACATGTTCAGAACATTCTTACTTAGAGGCCATTATCACGTTAACAAAGAGTCAATGCCAAATTTATGAATTTGTGAAAGATTGGGGGGGGGAAAAAAAACAAACACACACCTGAGATTTGGACATTGGCAGACCCATGCTTTGAGTGCTGGTCATGGAGAAATTTATGCTTTGGGAAGCACTGATGTTGGTGCTGAGAGAAGGACCCATGAGGTCAAAAAGATCACCAGAGGGCACTGTGGAGGTAGAGGCAGGTGCAAACAGGTCTGCTGTTGCTGGTTTCACAGGCGGAGGGGCTGGTTGCCCATCTGAAAACGCGTTCCAGTCCCCGAAATCTCCATTTCCACTTGATGCTGAGGCTGAATTGACAAAAAGACTTTAGTGAACAGCTTAGAAGTAGGAACTCAAGTTTACTTGTAATATAAAACACTCTCACAAAACTGAAAATAAATCACCACTTAAACTTTGCAAAGAGTCCATTTCTGGTAAAAAAGTGCTGGTAAATATCAGCTCCCTGTAATGCAATATCTGCAGACACTTATTCCTAGACATCACATGAGCATAGGTTTTAGTCCAGTTCGTTCCTCTTTCGCTCAAGCAGACAGCAGGAGATGTTTTGTCCAATGCGAGTTGAAATGCGTCTGTCCTCATTAGCTTTAGCACAGAGCTCAACCATATGGCTTGCCCTCCTTTTCCTTTTTAATATTTAAGAGCTTTATGCTCTCTGGTTTTCATAAAAAGGCAGATGATGACAACAGGCGATGACCCCATTGCAAATACCAACAGCCTTCTGTTACATTTGTGCCACTTGCTCGAAATAGCTAGAGTAAAAATGTGTGTTGGAAGGAGCTACAAAGTTTTTTTCTCCTACTAATGATTACTATTCAAACCATTAAAAAAAACGGTCATAGTTATAAATGTAATGAGTATTTGTTCTCAAATTCTGATATACTATCGATTTAAATATACACACACACACACATCGGTCACTTTAATAGAAACATACACCTGCTCATTTATGTACTGAAGTTATCAACTCAGATGATCATGTGAGATCAGCACAATGCATACAATCATGCAAATACACATCAAGAGCTTCAGTTCATGTTTACATCAAACATCAGATCGGGAACAAAAAATGTGCTTTCTAAACGTTAAAATCATACGTAACTGCAAATGCCGAACAGCCTGATTTGAGTATTTCAGAAACCGCAGATCACTTAAACGTTTCACACACAACAGTTTCTAGATTAGACAAAGAATAGTGTGGGGGTGAAACAGCCTGTGTGTGGAGGCCTACAACACCTTGTTGATGAGGGACATCAGAAAAGAACGACCAGACAGGTTTGTCTACAGATTTGTCTGACAGGAAGTCCAACCATGGTGATCAGAAAAAAACATCTCAAAACACGCATTGCATTTACATACATCAGATTCAACTTCTGTCCTTCAAGAACAAGAATCTGTGGTTATCATGGGTACAGGCACAAGAAGTGGGCACAGACTCTCTCAAACTAGACAGTTGAAGATTAGTAAAAAAATAAAAATAAATCTCTTGGCAGTTTCTGTGACGAGATTCTGTGACAATATTATCCTCAGATTTTTGTTCTTGGAGGACAGGAATCGAACCCAATGTGGTCTTCTGCTGTTGTAGCCCATCAGGAGCACAAGCTCATTGGAATTGGACAGCTAAAGATCAGGTTAAAAAAGTTTTCTTTCCCAATCTAAAGCTGTCTAGTTTGGGTGAGCTGTTTTCTGCATGTCAAGAGATCCTTTTCTGTTCACCATGGTTGTAAAGAGCGATTGTGTGTGTACTTATATCAGTTCTGGCAGCTCAAACCCATCTGGCCATTTTCTGCCAACCGCTCTCATCAGCAAGGTGTTTCCACACACAGAATCGTTGCTCACTCAGTGCTTTTTCCCCCCATCTTTCTGCTTTATTCTATATAAACTCTAGAGACTATAGAGTATGAAATTCCCAGGAGATCAGCAGTTTCTGAACTACCCCAACCAGCCCATCTGGTTCCAGCATCCATGCCATGGTTTAAAGTCGCAGAGATCACATTTTTTTATTCATTCTGATGTTTGATGTAAACATTAACTGAAGCTCTTGCCCTGCACCTGCTTTGTCTTCTGCACTACATATGCAGGTGTACATGTTTTTAATCAAGTAGAGTGTAGATATTTTCACTACCTCTGCATAATACACTTAGATTAGGGTTCTATACCATCACGTGGCTTTCTTTGCTAAATTAGTTGTTGTAATTAGACCAACAATGCCACCAGTGTTACTCAAACGTTTTGATGTAGTATTTACACAGGCATACCTGCTGCTGAAGGAAGACTGGCTGTAGCTGCAGTTGAGGAGAAATCTGCAAAACCTCCAAACAAGTCCGAGTTTAAACCTAGGCCAAAGAAAGGGGAAAGAAAAAAAGATAGGGAAAGAAAACAGAAAAAAAAAGATTTTAAAGTTAATTGAATTTAAAACAAAGTCAGCTTTCTTGTATAAAAGTCATGAATCAATATTCACAGCAGATATCACTTCAAGAACAATGAGTCTTTAAATAAGACTCATTAAATCCACGACTGCTCCCACTTTTAAAATCACTGTTCCTAGTAACCGTATGCTCCAACACAGTCCTGACCCAGCACCCACCCTCTCAACCACAGCCCCTACCTCATAGACAGCCCCAACACACAGTACTGACAAAGGATCAGTTTGCTCCAACTCCGTTCCGGACAAAGTACCCACCTCCACCCACAATTATGTAAACCTGTAACTTTATGATGATAGCAGTGTGCATTACTTAAACATCATACCTTCCTAAGTACTTAAACTATTCACAAAATGAAAATATTTTGTAGCAGTGAAAAAGAAAACAAGTACCAATACTGGATACAAATACATTGAACATGGTACAATTAATTTACTGTGCAAGTTTAAATGATGCCCGGGAACACATACATATTCACATGTGTATCCATATTTAAGCCCACATATACTGTATTATTTTTATTTTCTCCCTAATTTAGTCGTGTCCAATTCCTCCCTGTCGCTGGGGGGCTCCCACATTAACGCTACTACTATCACTCAGTGGAGAAGGCCGAAGGACAACTAAAAATGTGCTTTGTATAACTGTCAAACATGACTCAGTGAAAAAAGGAAACAGATAAATAATGAAGTATGACAAATGTGACACTGCTGCTGATGCATTTCCCATGTCTGGTGTAAAGTGTGCCTTACTGACTATCATGGTAGTCATTTCGCTATTATTACCACAACTGTAGCATCCATTTTTTTATGTTCAACCATACAGGCCATAAAAGCCAGGATAAACATAAAAAAATGTGAGAAATTACTGATTTGACAAGAAAATAGTTGAATATTTATGCCTAATTAGGAGTAGAGATGTCAAACGTGAAGATACCACACATACTGTGAGGCAAGCTTAAAGCAGCTTCTCTTTAGCCAGGGTAGATGGAATTGTGACTAGCTCCTAAGTGTCAAGACATTTTGAGAGAAAAAATATCCTTTGTTTGAAAATTAAGCCATCTTACAGTTTGCGGTTTAGGACAGAATGCTCCTGTGTGTGTGGATGTACTGTTCACAAGTGTTTCCACTCTGTTCCCTGCCAAAAATCTGTAGTAGGTGGATTGTCTTCCCTAAATTGCTCACATTTGTGAATGAGTGTGCAAACTTGAACAGTATGCTTCGTGTCATGCAATAGACTAGCTCCCCATGTTCAGAGAGTATTCCTGGGATAGGCTTCAAATTCCACCCTACAAACTCCTACTAATTATCTAATACAGTTTTGTTGGCTGAAATTTGACATTAAATATAGAAGAAAGTTGCCATTGATTTTACCTTCATGTTTGGTTTTATACTACAAAAATCCGCTTTATGTCCACTGTAAAATACATTCAGGAAACTGTGACACTGTTCATTTTGCTCAACGAATACCCTTAGAGAGGGAAAAACTGGCTTGTTTTCTGCCAACAGAAACTGTCCATTTCTTGTTGGATTTAGTGGAATGTGGTTAGAAAACTGATGCTAAGAGACAGAAGCAGCTGTTTGACTGATGTATATTAGGAAAGTGGAGAAAGAGATGGGAAGAAATGGGAACACCACATCTGCTCAGCACTCCACCTTCACAAGGGACCACTCTAACATCTGGTCCTGGCAACTAACTGCTCCAATGGACAGGGGCTACAGGAGAGCCCATCTGGTGCACTTTGTGTGTGTGTGTGTGCACGCACACACACGCACACATACACACACCCCAAAACCACAAGGCCATATAATGACACATCTTTATATAGCATCCTTGCTTTGCAATAGCAATGAATCATAACTAGCAGATCAACATTCTATATAATATCTCACAGCACCGATGTAATCTAATTAGTTATTGTAAATAAGTGGAAAGATAAATGAACTATGAATATGGGACTTAATTTCCCACTGATTAATTAAAAGCCTTCTCTCTTCTCGAAGATAGCTTTACTTGCATTAAACTAAAATGTATAGAATTTATTTGTTTGAGTGTGTACATGTGTGGGTGAAAGTGAGAGAGGGGGAGATAACCTGTCGAAGCTGGTTTTACAGGTGTAGAATCTGCCATAAACAAGTCCACCAGACCACCACTGGACTGATTTGTACCCGAGACATTTGGCTGATGCAAGAAAAATAGGAATAATTCATATATTAAATAATAATAATAATAATAATAATAATAAACACATGCAGCAATCACTACATACCATTAAATAATTAATATGTATAACCTTATATTTGCTAAACATTTTTTGTTTCAAGCTTCTCAGAGGAGAATATTTATGTTTATTATTGGCTTTTATTATTTAACTATAGGTTTCCATGGTTCCTTAATTTGCATGAACTATTCCATGTTACTAATGTTAAAGTAATTATATTAATGGTTACATTTAAATAAATTCTTCATGCTATATTACCTTGGTGGCATTTAAATTAGTGGCAGATTTATCTCCAGTGTAATGGGCAGCTGCTCCCAAGTCTATGGTTTTCGATGGGGTGCCTCCTTTCTTTCGTGTGGCAGTAGTCTCTGTAGCCTGGACAATCTGAACACTTTTGGTCGTCACGGTCTCCTCTTCATCTTTAAATTCGTTCCTGCCAGACTGCCTTTTTCGGAAATCTCTCTTCCTTTCCTCCTCTGTCTCACTAGAGGAAGAAATAAAATGCAGATAAAAGTGTTAGCATGTATTCTCCGTGTATTATCTGTGTACATACTGTAGGGTCCACAGGAACCCCATTGACAATACAACCGCATATAGTGACAATTTGATGGACAAAAAGATTTAAAGGGAAAGAAATGTTTCCATCTAGACATTTATAGGTGAAAATGTAATTATTAGTTTTGACACGGACTGCTCTTATGAAAATGTTCTGAAGAGCATGCAGCCAAAGGAAAAAAAAAAAGAAAGAAAAAAGCTGTTACTATCCTAGTACTGTGTAACCAAATGCTAACAAAGTTTAAATTTTTAGAAAATGTCATGTTTTAATGTTCTTATAATTAGCATTTATGTGCAAAATATTCAAGTAAAAACAGAGGTTTCCTTGTGCAGTTTATAACAGTTTGGAGCATGTGTGTTAACAGGGAAAACGTGATGGTAGCATAGAACTGCCGCTACAATGTTTATCTTCGCTTGATTTGGCCAGTTTCTGTGTTAGATCAGGAAATAAAAGAAAGTTTGACAAGACACAAGACACTAACCTGAATCTGTCTGGCGAGTCATCTCTGTCTTTCTTGCGGAAGGTGTTTATTGTGTCGTTAATTGTGCTGCCAATCTTGTCACTGATCTCTCCCAGTTTTTCACTAAATGGGAAAGCGCCTTTGTTCTCCCAGTCGTCGTCCCATTTGGAATGTGTTTCGTACCTGTCCCCTCCTTGAACAGACAGAAAAGGAAAATACACCATGTTCCAAATTATTACACAAATGATATCTTTCCCTGATTTTCATAATTAGTCAATGCAAATGACGGTCAGTATAATTTCCAAGTCATCAACCATTAGGGTATAATTTTAATTTTATTGAACAAACCTCCTAATGATAATATTTATTAAAAAATAAATAAATAAAAAAAAAAAACTGAAAATGCACTGTTCCAAATTATTATGCACAACAGAGTTAAAACATTTTATAGGTTGTAAAGAACAGAAAATAGGCTTTTGTTGAATTTGCAGCTTTAGGAGGTCAAATTTAAAGAAAACAGTTCAATCAAAAACATCCTAACAGGGCATGTTACATCTTAACATAGGACCCTTTTTTGATATCACCTTCACAATTCTTGCATCCATTGAACTTGTGAGTTTTTGGACAGTTTCTGCTTGAATTTCTTTGCAGGATGTCAGAATAGCCTCCCAGAGCTGCTGTTTTGAATCAAACTGCCTCCCACCCTCATAGGTTCTCAATGGGGTTGAGGTCAGGGGAGGATGGTGGCCACACCATGATCTTTTATGTCCATAGCAGCTAATGACACAGAGGTATTCTTTGCAGCATGAGATGTTGCATTGTCGATGAAGGTGATTTTGTTACGGAAGGCACGGTTCTTCTTTTTGTACCATGGAAGAAAGTGGTCAGTCAATATACTTTGCAGAGGTCATTTTCACACCTTCAGGGACCCTAAAGGGGCCTACCAGTACTCTCCCCATGATTCCGGCCCAAAACATGACTCCGGCACCTCCTTGTTGACGTTGCAGCCTTGTTGGGACATGGTGGCCATCCACCAACCATCCATTACTCCATCCATCTGGACCATCCAGGGTTGTAAACAAGACTGTTTAAAAACTTGTCTTCATGTATGCCTGGGCCCACTGCAACCGTTTCTGCTTGTGAGCATTGGTTAGGGGTGGCCAAATAATAGATTTATGCCGCAAGTCTTTAAAGGATCCTACAGACTTTGAGGTTCGCGGGACTCCAGAGGCACCAGCAGCTTCAAATACCTGTTTGCTGCTTTGTTATGGCATTTCAGCAGCTGCTCTCTTAATCCGATGAATTTGTCTTGCAGAAACCTTCTTCATTCTGCTTTCATCTGCACGAACCTGTCTGTGCGCTGAATCAGCCACAAATGTCCTCACAGTAGGCCTGGGCGATAAAACGATAACGATATGTTTCGCGATAGACACGTGATCGATATCAATAAAAAATGTGTCCGATAATTTTTTTTTTTTGTCGGAAGAAAACAGAGGTCGCGAAGCTAGTTAGTTGCTGTCAATCGCACTCGCTCCGCGACTGGCTCTAGGACTCTAAGTAGTACAGTCGCGATTCAGGAAGCATAAACGGAGACAAGATGGCGTTGACATTGGCACCTGCCCACCCGCCAAATGCGGGTAAAATTCGGCTGTGGCGGGTAATAACTTTAGTCTCACTAGCCACATTGGCGGGTAGTTTATTATTTGGTATGACAATTATGTTTGCATCAATATGCACAACTAACATCTACAATAATATTTGCTTTTTGTGCGAGACAACCAGAGGAAAAGAAACGGAGGCATGGAGAAAAACGGTATTCTTCTTTTACTGCATTCAGTGCACACGACACATATAGTATACAGCGCGGTATTGCCCCCTGGTGGCCCGCAAGTGAATTAACATCAAACTCAAATATATTACAACAATATATTTTTGTTGTAGTTTTCTCTAAAGGCATCTGATATAATAAAAGCATTGCACTATTTTATTACACTTTATTAAGCATTTCTTACATTTCTTTTTAATTTTGCACCTTAAATGTTAAGAGACAATTGTTAAGTGTTCATTGTGACTTTAGACTTATGTTTACATTTTAATTATTTGATTTTTCCATGGTTGGTGACATATCTGGCTTAATAACTGAGGGGACTATGATCATAGGAAGGTTAAGTTTAAAATAAAAATGTTTAAATATAATAGATTCTTCTCCTGGTCTTTATTTTAAATGGGTCATAAAAAATATCGATAATTATCGATATCGACCAATATGAAACACTGATATTGTGATACAGTTTTCAGTCATATCGCCCAGCCCTACTTCACAGTATGATGATCACGCTTAGGTTTTCATGAAATATCTAATGTTTTTATACCTTGTCCAAGGCACTGCAATATTTGACGCTTTTCGGCAGCAGAGATCCTTTTTCTTTCCCATATTGCTTGAAACATGTGGCCTGCTTAATAATGTGGAACAACCTTCTTCAGTACTTTTCCTTTAATTGGGCTTATCTGGCAAACTAATTATCACACAGAGTCTGAGATTCATTTCAGTGATCCAAAGAGCCTTGAGACACAACACCATCCACGAGTTTAATTTAAAAACTAAACATTTAATGTTTGACACTTACATCCAATTTGCATAATAATTTGGAACGCGGTGTATTGACACTAACAGTCAGCTCAACGACAGACAAAATTTACAAGTAAAACTTATATTGCACGCACACACACACCAAATAATTGCAAGCAACAATGACCAGGCCCAAGCACCCTGTGTGGTGGTGTGGAGTTACTGGATCAGATCATTGTATATTATCAGTTCTAGAACCACTCAATAAAATGGTACAGGAGGTGACTAATGCCTCTTTTCCACTGCATAGTACGGCACAGCACGGTTCAGTACAGCTCACTTCGGTTCGGCTCAGTTTGCGCTTCCACTGCAGTTTAGTAACGCTTTAGAGTGGGCTGGATTATTCACGTGTCGCTATAGTTGCGGCGCCTCTAATGCCGTGACATCATCGTAAACGCGCCACAAACACAACAATGGAGCATATCGACGGATTGGTGTTCTTCATTCTCGGCACGTGGATGTTTTTAACAGCAAGACGAAGGAGTACAAAAAGGTGCGTCCGATCCTTTGCTGGCTGTTCTAAATATAGCGGTTCTGTTGTGTCTCGCAAGTTCAGTATTGACGATTTTCTCCGGCCAATCAGTGACCAGCGGAGTTTACACGTCCCGTTTTGGTAACGGTTCGGCGCACTTGGAACCTCGGCTGTCGTGGTACTAAAAAAAGGACAAGGTACTATGTACTGTTCCCAGTGGAAAACCCCCCAAAAGTGAGCTGAACTGAACCATGTTGTGCCGTACTATGCAGTGGAAAAGCGGCAAAAGAGTCGCTGGAGGACTTAGCACATTACATTGACGGGAGTGCTCATTATGAAACAGCACCTAATAACCCATATCTGAGCATGAGTGTAAAAAAACCTCTTTCAGAAGAAAAGGGTCTGACAGGAATGTGGGATGCCAAGGAGTGGGCCTGGAACTTGTGCCAATGGCAGCGTTCATGGTTGTAGACAGTGCAAAAAGGCTGAATACACAGTGCTTTTGCAAGCATGTCCATCGACATCTTCAGTGAAATGATGACAAACTATTTGTATAAAGTGTAATAGACCATTATAATCATGCACTACAAAAAAAAATCTGTGTCTGTCTGTTTGTCCATAAGTATTTGATCCCCTACAGATTTTCTAAGTTTGCCCACTTGAAATGAAGGGTCTATAATTTATCATAGGTATATGGTCAAGGATTGAGACAGAATATCCAGAAAAAGCACATGATACAAATGTTATGAATTAAGTTGCATTTCAATAAGGGAAATAAGTATTTGATCCCCAAGCAAAACATGACTTAGTACTTGGTAGAGAAACCCTTGTTGGAAAACACAGTGGGAAGACGTTTCTTGTAGTTGTTTACCAGATTTGCACACATCTTGGGACGCATTTTGATCCACTATTCTTTAAAGATTTTCTCTAAATGTTCAAGGTTTCTTGCCTGTTGCTTGGCAACTCGAAGTTACAGCTCTCTCCGTGAATTTTCTATTGGATTAAGGTCTGAAGACTGGCTAGACCACTCCATGACCTTAATGTGCTTATTCTTGAGCCACTCCTTAGTTGCCTTGGCAGTATGTTTGGGGTAATTTTCATGCTGGAAGACCCATCCACAACCCATCTTCAGGAGGTTCTCATCCAAAACACAGGGCCTCATCCATTGGCCCCTCAGTGCAGCAAAGTCAATCTGTATCTTCAGCAGAGAAACAGCCCCAAAGCATAATGTTTCCACCTCTGTGCTGGACTGTAGCGACTGTGGTGTTCTTAGTGTCATAGTCAGCATTTTTCTTCCTCCGAAAACAGCAAGTCGAGTTGATGACAAAGAGCTCGATTTTGGTCTCATCTGACCACAGCAGTTTATGCCAATCTTTCTCTATTCGTGGGCAAACCTCACACAGGGCTGTACATGTGTCTTCTTGAGGAGAGGAAGCCTTGCTGCGCTGAAGGATTTCAATCCATGCAGGTGTATTTTGTTACCAATGGTTTGTTTGTGACTGTTCTCCCAACTGCCTTGAGATCATTCACAAGCTCCTCCCGTGTAGTACTGGGCTGGTCCCTCAGTTTCCTCATGATCATTCTTACTCGATGAGGTGAAATCTTGCATATAGGGCCATTAATGGTTATTTGTATTTCTTCCATTTGTAAATAATCACTCTAGGAGTTGTCTCCTTCTCACCAAGCTTCAAGCGGATAGTCTTGTAGCCCATTCCAGCCTTGTGCAGGTCTAAAATCTTGTTCCTGACTTTGACAGCTCGTCGATAGTGGTGAGGTTTGAATGGAAGATAGAGATTTTGTGGACAGGTAGCTTTTATACACATACCACATTATTGTTGGGAGCACCTTCTTAAATTAATGTGTACCACAAGAGTACATAACACTGCGTGTTATGTGAGAGGCAGAATTATTGTTGGTTGGTAGGAGATCAAATACTTATTTCCCCTCACTGAAATGCAACATAATTCATAACATTTGCATCATGTGCTTTTTCTGGACTTTTGGTTGATATTCTGTCTCAATCCTTTACCATAAACCTATAATAAAAATTATAGACCCTTCATTTCTTTGTAAGTGGGCAAACTTCTTACTGTAATAATCTGTAGGGGATCAAATACTTATTTTCCCCCACTGTATCATATATATATATATGAAATGTGGCTGGAAACAACAAACACATTTGTCAACATTTTCAACTGAGTTTAAGCCAAATGGTTTAAACTCTCAAATAGTATTACATGTTACTATCCGCTTCATAAACTGAGAAACTGACAATTCTGTCAAGCTTTTTAGAAAACCATCATGCATTAGGATTTTGTTTTCAAATTATGCTTTAATTTAAATTGCTTTATTGGGTTCTGTATTGTAAATGGAAGATAATATAACTGGCTTTGAGTGGTTTGGTATTTTCAATGCGTTGCTGCCTCTTTACTGGTACAGGCCAGCACATAGCTGGAATCATTAGATAATAGATAATATTCTCTAGGGCTGCAACAACTAATCGATAAAATCGATAATTATCGATAATGAAATTTGTTGTCAACAAATGCCATTATCAATTAGTTGGGCTGCTCACGTTACTGAGGAGCGCGACCACAAGATGCACAATTACACAAAGATACACAACCGCTTGCGCAATGGAGACACTTATAGAAGTGTCTGCAGGAAAAAGCGTGCGCCCCAAGTCCTCCAGGGTACATTAAACGCCTCTAAGAAGACGGTAACCTGCACGCTATGCAAGACCGAGCTTTCCTGGCATGGCAGTACCACAGTCATGCACGAACACTTAAAAAGAAAACATGTTGGTGTTACGGATGGCGAGGCATCAGCAGGGTAAGTAAAAACTGTATCTCTTCATCGTGTAAAAGTTGTATAGTTGTGTAGTTTAAGTGCTTTTGTTTAAACTGTTTGTCGCGCTAGATCTGTTCACTTGCTACTCGTTAGTATCACATTGCGCAATCACCTCATGAGCAATAGTGATTAGTTAAATGGCACTACTTTAGATTAGCTCAAATTACACGGTGCGAATAACAGTAGGATATTACATTTAGTGATTGTTGTGGTTGTCAGCGAATGCAAATAACAGTACATTTGTGACTATTAGCTTATTGCATTTCTAAATTTTTTTTTTAATAGTCCACTACAAGGTTAACTTGTTAACTAGCAAATCTGTAAATTTTCCATCTGCAGTTATTGTTAAAAAACAAAAATGTTGGTATGGTTTTATATAGTTGTAAGCAAAACATCAAATTAAAGAAGCGGTTAGTTTTAATCCGATTAATCGAAAAAAAAATTATCGACCAACTAAACGATTATATAACAATAATCGTTAGTTGCAGCCCTAATATTCTCCCTTGCATTATATAAAAATGTGTAATATTGAAACAGTATTCACACTAACAAAAATGTAAATATTAAAAAGAGGGATCACAAACATAGCTTTATAGTTTAAAACATTAAGGTATATTTAAAACATTAAATTTAAAAGGTGACATTGAATCAGTAACAAAAAAATAAATGAAATAATCGAAGTGTATGCCATCATGTCATAAGAACAATGAGTCCTACTGGCTATCAAAATAAATCCAGAGTTCACTCATCTGATAAAACAGACCTCCTGGGAGGAAAAGAGAATTGGAGAAGAAATACGACAGAGAAACACCATGGAATCACACATGATAAACAACTCCCCAGTCTCAGCACATCCAAGTATGTGTGAGTCCCTGCTGAGCATTAGGATGAGAGTGAGTGAGAATAAGTGAGAGAAAGAGAAAACAGAGGAAACCTTTCCTGAGAACAGGACTTACCGTATCTGTAGTCCCCCATACTATCAGAGGATACGCCAATATATTTATCCCTGTTTTTTTTGGCCTTCTTCCTCTCCTCTCTCAGCCTGTCATCATCTTGCACAAACTCCACCATCTCCTTTACCTTCTGCCGCACGTTGATGCCTTGGTCCTTCCCGTTTTCATCTGCAAAAATAACCTCTTGCTGACATGAATCTCTTTAAGACAGTGCTTTCTGCTGTGCAAACAAATATCTATGCAGACCAAAAATCTGATGCACAAAAGCATCACTGAAAATTGTCGAAAGTAGCTACTTTTACATTTGGCCTGGGGCTGAAATTACCTGACAACATTTGAATGCACTGGAAATGTTGTGCTGAGACTTGGGTAACTATGGAGATTGGTTAAGCATGAGAGTAGTTTCAGGTCATGGATAACAAACAGACCTGGTTTTTAAGGCAACTGCATCAATAGAAAACATTTGCAACAGTTCTACTCTTAATATAGCTATATTAGTACTGTATTAAACAAAGGACATTTTAAAAAGATGAACTATGTATTAAATAATTCTCAAAAACCACAACCCACAACACTGCATGTAAATGTGTGGACCTGTGACAACTGTGTATTCATAAAATAGTAAATTAGTAAAGCAGCTGAATTCTTACAGAAAGCACTCTTTTTTTCCAAATATACATTTTGCATGCGATATGGCAAAGTTATGTTGATAAAATTATGTTAATGCATATTTAGTGTTAGAACAAACTCTACTTAATTTCTTTAAAGTCTATTTACGATAACCAATAATTTAAAAAATGAATATCACCTAAAATGCTCCGACAAACGCATGACTGGGGTTTGTGCATCTAGCAATCTGATGATCATGTAATATTCACATAATAAATCCAGAATGACAAATGGAAAAAAAAAAATCTTTAAAAGCTTTTAAATGTAATGCTTTTTTAAAACAAACCTAGTGAGAAACACTTTCAAGCACAATGAACCAATGCTGCGGACTCACCTATGCAGTGATAACTCTCAATAGAGCGCAGATCATACAGGTGCTCTCTTGCGCTGGTGACCACTCGCTCAGATCCGTTCCGCACAAGGTAACCCAGCAGCAGTAAAGACTGAAAAAAAAAGTATGGCACAATTAAAATGACCATAATTTTTTTTTTGTCATGGATGTCATTGTTATTACATATTAACATATGCAGATAAAACACATTTAAGAAATGAAGTCAGTCAATTTTGTTTCACAATGCACAAGATGGCACTTGACTGCCAATATAATCAGGCAGGTCCCTGTAAAGTTAACTGAAAGTATGTTTTTGAACTAGCATTTTCTCAAATGAAGAAAACAATGCCAATCCGTGGGACACCTGGTATATTTGTAAAACTAATCGCATCTAAAAGCTTAGCAATATCCACGTACATAATCCCATAATCACAAGGTTGAATATCATTCATCAACAACATTTACCTTGTAAACTCTCCTCCAGTTTTTCTTGTTGTCCTTCAGCATTCGGAACCACAGCATGTTCATCACCTCTGGAAACTGCTCATACATGAACGTAGTTCTACACATATACGCAGATAGTGAGATTATTCAAGAACAATGTACAGATAACATTAGAGCAGCAGCGGCTCACTATAACCATCAAACCACACAATGTTACTAAATGTTTATCGGAAGCCTTATCACTAGGGATGTAACGGTATTGTAAATACCGTCATACCGCAATAACAATTTATTTCGATAATACCGTGGTCGCATGACGATAAAATGATAGGTCTTCTGAGAAAAGTTTGCTCAGGCGAATGGAGTGAACGGGAGGTAGCGGGAACTACAATTCCCATCAGCCCAGGCTTGGCCATCATCCTTTGCGGTCTGTTGTCACTACAGATCCAGTAATGCGCACATCCGATTTAAAAACCGCTTACTCCGTAATGATTAATTACTCTTTCCATTTCTTTTCCTTTGCCGCTAATAGCAGCACCCACCATTTCCGCATTACTGGATCTGTACTGGGAATTGTAGTGCCCGCTACCTCCCATTCGCTCCATTTGCCTGAGCAAACGTTTCTCAGAAGACCTATAGTTTTATCGAGTCATTTCGGTTTCTCTCTTAAAAGAAACGAGAAAGAAAAAAAAAATCCTGTCTGCATCTCTGTCTGAATAAGTGAGTGAATGAGGTGAGTGTTTTTAAATACTCATTCAGCACATGGGCCAGCTGAATGAGTAAAACTAATCTAAGTAGGCTGCTATTTTTATTTTTCAAGAATACTAAATTGAAAATTTTTTTACATGGTTTAATAATTTTTTGTTATTAAAATTGAAAAATCGAAGTTTCTGTTTCCAAGTTTACAGATAGATGGCTAATTTATATGCCATTGATATGTTCAGTGTTCATGTATACTGTTTAATAAACACTTCTGGCACTTTTTTCGACTCTTCATTAGTTTTGTTTTTCCTGGAAACGATTCAATAAATACCGTACCGTGCCATTCATATCGAGGTATTACCGTACCGTGAAGTTTTGATACCATTACATCCCCTCTATCACTATATTTTGGAACATGACTCTGGTGATTTGCTCATTCAGCCATTAATAAGGTTGGACACTGATGCTGGGAAATAGGTTTTTAAGGTCTAGAACATAGAGCTCATCAGTGCTCGTTCCAAGTCACTCTGTTCTTTCACAACTACTGTAGCAAATCATGTTCTACAGTATGGACTTGCTGTATGAAAACTGCTTGGGCCTCTTAGTTCATGTTAAGGGATCCTTATTCTATAGCACTGAAAGACACTGTACACAATTCTGCACTTCCAAATAAATGTGGCTACAATTTGAGAAAAGAAATGCATATTGGTGTTACACTTTTGACCAAGTAGAAAACCTCTTACTTACTTGGCTATTTCTCCCATTAGCTGGCCAGAGGGTCCCCATGGGTCATCGTTTGTGGCCTCTCGAACCTTAGATTCAACTTCTGAATAGTTCATAACAACATTGGTTCTGTAAAAGGAAACCACATGAACCAGGAAAAGTTTAATTATGATTTACTGAAGAACACATCAAATCAGGAAAGTCCTATTACAGCAATTTACGATAACTTGTCTTGGTTTACAAGTACCGAGTATAATGTACCCTCTGAAACACTGCTTTTACTGATTAATAAATAAAATTTCTTCTTAACTTGAAATTCCTGATTTTAAATGAGAAGATGCTCTTAACCCCAGCTTCGTCACAGATCACATCAACATGGACGTCCATCTAATTAGATTATGGTAGCATTTGTGTTTAAGCAATCCTGACATGATGCAATAATACTCACTACAGTGGAACCTTGGATTACGAGCATAATTTGTTCCAGAAGTGGGCTCGTATTTCAAAACACTCAAACCAAATCGAATTTTCCCATAAGAAATAATGTTTCCCAAAAAAATAAATATATAAAAATAACTAATACAAAATATTACATAAAAATAAAACAAATTAACCTGCACTTTACCTTTAAAAAAAAAAAGTAAAAATAAATCCAAACAGGCGCTGTGTGTGTGTGAATCTAAAATAAGCTTCCCTCTCCCCCTTCTTATCTTGCACAGTTACCCTTCCTCCACTCTTTTCACAAACACACACACACACACAACGGAAACACTGTTTTATCTGAGAAATAAACAAGAAATCTCTCTAATGACACTCGATAGAGTGACACACTAACGGAATCACTGCTGTAAAGTAAAAATAAAACAAATTAAACTGCACTTTACCTTTGAATCGCGACAGAGCAGTGTTTCTGTGTAGAGCAGAGAGAAAGAATGTGTGTGTGTCTGTGAAGGTGAAAGTAGGAGGGGTCTGTGTGTGTGGCACAGTGTCCAATGACGTGCACGCAGACAGACACAAAGAGCAGGCTGAGCCTTGAGCAGAGACAAAAAATTTATCTTTAACCTCTCTAATGAGACTTGCTTTTGCTTTGCACGTGCGCTGTACATACACGCATACAGACTAGGGGTGGGCGATATAACCAAAATCTATCACGGTAGAAGCAATTTTCTACCTCGATAACGATATACATCACAATATAGCAATTTGTATCTGAAAATGCATGAATAAAAATTAAAACAAAGAAAGATTTTATTTAAACTGGGAATTGCTGAGGTTTGCCGCATTTTTTTTTTTACTTTGGCCATATTCGATTGGATGTGTAACAGACTTAATTTGATTTTGTTATATTGTTCTAATGTTAGATGCACAGGCGCTCGTGAGGTGCATATGTGTGAGAGGTTTTTATCCCCTCGGAACTTGCCGTAGAAGGGCAAAAGGCGCATGCGCACTTCCTGTTCTAGAGTATCGCGTGTGTTGGAGTTTCATTTTGTTTTTGTGAATAAAGGAGAATAAACAGTTGATAAGGATTTTGTGTGCTCTCGTTTTTATTGTTTTTACACCCAATTGAACCAAATATCTGCGCGGCCCAGTGGACAGCAGTGTAAAATGTATTTTGATGGTCGGTGCTGTCTATTTCTATCAGCGGCACGCAGGTTTGTGATTCGAGCAGCGCTGCTCAAGTTGGTCCGCGCTGCGAGATCCACCAGGTCTGGATATTTTGTCTGCCCACGCCGGCTCAATCGGGTGCCACGGTTTCGTCCCACTTTAGATGTGTTTGGCTTGGAAGTGAATGTGTATTGCGTGATTACTCAACCGCGATTAAGACGATAGTGTATACGGGTATATCGCCCACCCCTAATACAGACACAAAATAAAATATGTTTTACGCACACACACTTGGTCAATGTGTTATAGTAAACAGTACACGCGTGGACGGATGTTGATTATACCAGTGAGAGACGTGCACTAAGACCCAGCAGGGGATACGATTACCCACAATTCTGGCAGCACAAGAGAGAGAAAAACCGTTGGCTCAATTGTGATCACGTGACGCTCGGCATCAAGCCAAGAAGCGCATGCGTGATACATAATACTCAGTACTCGTAAGACTTGTTCGTTTTCCAAGTCAAAATTTATTAAAAATCTTTGCTTGTCTTGCATAACACTCACAAACCATGTTACTCACAATCCGAGGTTTCCCTGTATTTAGCTTACTGTTTTGAGAAGACTAATCAATGATGAACTTTACAGATCACTCTCTAACATTAGTCATATGATTTGCTCCTACCAAAAGTTAAACTTTTATGGTTTTTACTCCACATTTTAAAAAATTACATTAAGCTTAAGGTTAAGTGCTGAAGCAGTGGAGAAAGACCATTACTGAAACCAATGAGCTAAGACGAGAATCTGCTAGACCTCACAGCGTCTTCTTTCCTAATAATGTCAGTTACTCATAATTTGCTAAATATGTTAAATCAGATAACATTGCAAACTACAAACTGGCAACATTGGACCTGCAAGTTCACATTCTCAGCACCACACCCTGTTCTTCCTGCTAGGTTTACTTGAAGGAAACAGAAATACAGTTAAAATATCGAACATCTTAATTACGCTTACAACAAACAACGCCATAGTGTTTAAGTAATAACTGTTCCTGTATTCATGTAGCTTATTAAACAGGCAGGTCCATAAACCCCAAGCAAAGGTGCTTCTGTAAAACCTGTTAAGCACTCCAGGGTCAGGGACGACAAAACAGACAGTCCGGTTGTGCAAGAGGTGAGAGCTGAAAAGTTAGGTGGGGCCACAGAGGATTCAGAGCAAACCGGTTCACTGAGTGCATGAATCAAAAGAACATCCCATGAATACATGTGGTTCTCTATATAATTCTATATATTCGAACAAGAAAAATCAAGTCCTGGGAAATCACAACTATATCAAACAATCAACAAGAATACATAATTTTAAGGTAGACTTAGGCTAATATGGGCCATTAAAATGTCCTTAAATCCTTAAAAAGACTATTTTGAAAACAGAATTTTCTGCTGGCTTTGCACTTTCAACAACCCAGATCTGTGACACTGATACACATTGCAGTGTTTTCTGTATTTCCTGCTGATAGTGGCTTTCATGAGACACGTCAACTTCCCTAACTTAACTGCTGTTTGCTCAATACATACATTCTCAAAAGCTTCGTGTCGTGATCGAACACAGAAATAAAAAAAGTGAATACACTTTACTACAGACTAAAGCTCAACTCCCTTTCACATGAATAAGTCTATATTTAAGCAGAAAGAGTCGCACGGTGTGAGGAAAAAAAGCCATCAGTTATCTAAACTGACAAAAACACAAATATAAAGTGCTATTCATTTTTCTTATTTTTAATTTAACATACTCTGTTCACAATCACTTGTATTTTTTTTAATGTGTCATTTTAAAATTCTCTCATTAATTGCTTCAAAAGTAAATATACTGTAATCCACTTGAAGGTTGATAAGAACCCGGGCCTATATACAGGAAATGGCACCACGCATGTCTAAAATGAAGCTGCTTGAGGGTTAACATTTCAGATTAAGTTAAATAAAGTTTAATGCATTGTCACAGCAATAGCGACATTTTTAAACACAAAGAAATACACAGACTGCCATAAATAGTTTAAAGCCCGTATTAGTTAGCCTGGACAAATATGTTTGAATGCAAAATGGTAATAACTACATATCACTGTTTAAATAAGTCTTAAAAAGACTTCAGAAAAAAATAATTGAAAAAAAATTATGGAGACAATTTAAAGACAATATTACCAAATGTTAACCAAGTGTTTAAATAAATTTGGCTAAGGTGTATCTAATCTTCTGACTTCAACCATGTATGTATATTTATATATACATTTATAATCCTACATTTCATTCATTTAATGAATTGCTGCAAATTGTTCCGATTTTAACTACAGCAGTTGATCACGGTGATTAGCTGGTTTGTGTCCTGGTGTGCCAATATAGTGCAAGTGAGCCCAGGGCTGCAATGTTATGAGAGAAAAAGTGAGTTTCATTTCCGAGTCAAAATTTTTACATTATTAGATGTATGATTTGTTATTAGCACATGTGTACTGTCCTCATATTTCATCATATGTATTGTTACTAGTGCTGTTAACCAATAAAAAGATAATTAGACAGCCTGTGATTCATCACAATTAATTCTATTTTAAAATACTCAGATTTATTTGATTTATAAATGTACAATGTTGGAATAAAGAAATGCACGACAAAGCAATTTGATTAAGCAATTTTATAATAACTCAAACATTAAAATTAAACAATTAAACAATTAAAATCTCTCAAATGAGACCGGCACAGCATGCAGTGCCTGGGTAGTATTGGGTTGTGGCAACCCACCAATGCTCAAACCCGGCTCGTCAGATTCCTAAACAACCTAAAGCCTAGCCGCCTAAGCCACCACTCCCGTCTTACATTTAATGCATTATTGTAAAAATGATTCCCCTTGAAACAAGGTCGAGCACACAACTTTGGTTTAATACAAACTTCCACCTAGAAGCTTTGTATAATGAAGCTGCCCATTCAGCACACCTGGTGATGTTTTCTCAGTCACCTTATTATCCACGCTAAACATGCCACTATCACACACAGCCGGGTAACCGCAATGCGATTACGAGAAACCATTAGGGTCAAACTTGGTCATATGATTTAACTGCATTAAAAACAGTAATGTATTAAAATTTCTAGATTAATCACAGGAGTTGTTGTTGTTAGTCTTTCGGCTGCTCCCAGCAAGGGGTCGCCACAGAGGACACTTGGTCCGCACAACAACTTGGCACAGGTTTTATGCCGGATACCCTTCCTGACGCAACCCTCCCATTTTATCCGGGCTTGGGACCGGCAGCGCATCCAGTGGTTGGGGGGTTTGGGCATCTGGCTGGGAATCGAACCCGGGCCTTCCGCATGGCAGGTGAAACACCTACCACTGAGCCACCAGTGCCCATTAATCACATGGGTTAACATGTTAATATTGACATCCCTAATTGTTACCTTCATTGCAAAAATAAATAAAACGTTGCTGGTGTAAGGAGACCAGATTATACTTAGCGTCACATTTTTTGTATTGTGATATATTGTTTGTCTATACATTTTTAAAATACTTACATACCAGTAATACCATTTTGGTGTTTCAACATCCTTGCTAAAGTTTAAAGCATCACAAATAGCAGTCTGTGGAAACCTATGAGACGTAAAAAGCTATAGTCTGTTTGCCTAATTTCATTTGCGAATCATTAAGTCACATTCATAGTGAGCCATGGGGGGAGAAAAAAGAGAAAAATGGGAACTAGGCTTAAAACACCTAATCCAACTAACCAAACATCCCTTCTCAATCTATGTGGGTGTGAAAAAGCTGTGCAAAACAAAGGCACTCCAGAACCAGGGTTTACAACCACTTTATCACGCATTATACATTCGTTTTCAGGAAGTAATTGTAAGCGGTCAGTAGTATGATGGATGTCTTGCCTTCGTGGGAACACAAGCAGTGATGTGGGAAGACCCCATGTATTTACATTATGCTGTGCTCAATTAATGTAAGGGCATGTGTTTGGAAGGTGGGCCAAAACCCACATGGCACAGAGTCAGGGACGCTGAACTGTCAATGGAGCCTCATAAAATGTCAAGGAGATTGGAAATCCCCCTTCCTTAAGAAAAGGCTTAAAGGTATATTTTTTTAGATTTAGATGCTCTAAACTATAAAGGTCATGTTTATTGATGACCGTACATTTTAGTAGACGTACTTATCCTTTATTCACAGTTTTAAAGGAAGAAGGCTCGACAGCAGGCCGTGTTCTGACACACATACTACTTTGGAAATGTCACACACAGTCACACACTTCACGTGTACAACTAACGTTAACATGACTGAAATTAGAAATCATCTGATCAACTGTAAACCTTAACAATAACAAACCAATTAAGCTATACATAACTTGCTTCCTAATGTGTTGGACAACATCACTCAGTAACAGTTTAAACTTTAAAAAAAATCCTGATAGACATTAGCAGCAGCATATTAGCACAGCTACATTAGCTGAATCTATGTTAACACTAAGGCTGTCAAGTTTATTGTCTACGTGTTGATTCATGAGTCCTACAGGTCTAATCTTATTCAAAACCTCTGATTAAAGGCCTCAGATTAAAAACCTTTGCACTTGGTTGCACCTTAGCGTCGATATTATATAGCTAATGCTAGCGAATGTATGGAAGTGCTTGACGTTTAGAGTGAACTTTTTTTTTTTTTTTAATGAAACCCAATTAAACCTGGATATGAGACCTGTCCTCGAGAAATGTCGTTAATGAGTCAGAGCCAGTTACGAACCTGGGCTAAATATTTCGCTAGCTAAGTAGCTATGTTAGCCAATCAGGTCAATAAACTTGCCGCTTTAGTTAGCTAGCTAACGCTAACTAGCCTGCTACTATCGAAAAGTGCGACGTGACGTCAGAGAATGAGTACGTGTCTCTTTTCGAACAGGTACAACTCCGAAGCCTCGAAAGAACAGCGGAATATCGTCGACAAATAAATGTAATACTTACGCTTTATCAACCAGTTCTCTAACTTTCCACATATTCAACATCTTGACTGGATGGACTAAGGCTTTCCGTGGCGATAACACGTCTTCCAGCCCTTTTAAATCCAAATAGTTGGGAAAGTCCAGCTGTCGCGAAACCAAAACCTTCAACTCTCCAAACTAGTTTCAGGCTGCGCGAGTGTCAGTGGGCCGGCCAGGTTACCACGGTGATGTGCCTGCGACGTCACTTGCGTAAGTTGCGTAAAGTGCGAGAGAAGTTATTCATCCGTGTTGACTGATGTACAGTAGATGGTTTGACACGCGAGTAAGACTAAATAAATTTACACTATTTCATGTGATACAGGTTAATAAATACAAAAGAAAACTAAATATAATCGTTTTTATACAATATTATCAATTTGAGCAATATTGTATGAATGTAAAATAAATTAATAGTGAAGTATAATGAGTATAAAATATTTTTGGACCAACTTGAAAAAATATATATATTTATCTCATAGAATTTTTGACCGTCTAAGATGTGTGCGTATACATTAAATAAAGAAACATGTTTTTGGGACTGTTTCAAAGTGTTGTGCACATGGATGAAACTGAAAATATCCACGAAGATTAAATAATGTATTCTTTTTAGCGAATATCACTTAACTCACCATATGACAATCTTTACGTGTTCCTTGCCACTGCTTCTTCAGGTGTACACATGGTCTCAGCGTGGTGCTGTTCGACTCACCAATGTGCATCTTATACAGGAGTATGGGTACGCTATACCCAGGCCCCTCTAAAGCGCCCGCTTCCCCTTGGCATGGATGGATTTGCAATTTATGCAAAGTGTGAAAAAATCACATGATCAGTGTCTTTCAACATGCAGTCGCATGTAAATTCTACTTTAAAATGTGGTTGATATACCACTTTACATCTCTTCTGCAGAATCTGTTACTAACCGATTGTGTCTCTCTTTTGTGTTAACCATGTTTCTTCCAGTTGACATGACTTAACACTCTTTAGCTCTTAAAGAGATTTATATACAGTGTTTATTGTGATCCTTTAAAGTAAAATATAAGATTAATATATCACTAGGACTGGAATAGACCAATAAAGATAAATGTGGATTAAAGTTCATTAATCAACTTTAATAATCCAGGAATCCAGGCTTAATGTATTTATTCCCATTATCATGACTGTGGTAGGACCAATGATTAACATTCACACATATTTATCGGTATAAAAGACACCTGTCAACAACCTTAAAGAGTCACACTCCACACTCCACTATTGGCCAAGACCAAAGGGCTGTCAAACACCACAAACAAAATTGCAGACCTGCACCAGGCTGGGAAGACTGAATCTGCAATAGATAAGCAGCTTGGTGTGAAGAAATGCACTGTAGAAGACATACAAGACCACTGATAATTTCCCTCGATGTGGAGCTCCATGCAAGATCTCACCCCGTGGGGTCAAAAAGATCACAAGACCTGTGAGAATTCTTTAAAAATCCTACAATGTGATGTCTCTCATAGTTGAGGTATACCTACGATGAAAATTACAGGCCTCTCTCATCTTTTTAAGTGGGAAAACTTGCACAGTTGGTGGCTGACTAAATACTTTTTCGCCCCACTGTATTCACACACTATGGGTAATTTGGCAATGGCAATTAACCACAGCAGGCCATCCGATCCGCACATCAACATGGCACAGGTTTAATGCCGGATGCCCTTCCTGACGCAACCCTCCCATTTTATCCGGTCTTGGGACCAGCACTGCATCCAGTGCCACATTGCTGATAAGTAAATAATGCATATTTTTTAATTATGTTTTTAGCTTTACAGTAACTAAAATCAATTTTAATTGAGACCCTTTGTTAATTCTGGTTGTCTGCCTTGATGAATTCCCTAAAACATACCTTTACAGGAACACTTTTCTGAAAACCCTCTTACATATGTAAATGTAATTATAATAAATAACTTTACAACTAATACATGCAAAATGATTTTACACTTATTGGAAAAATAGGCTATTGCACAAAAGATCCGATCCACAATTTTCCTATTTCCTATTTTTGTTCTGGGATGTTTTAAGCTGGGATGTGTGTGTTTATGTGTGTGCGCATGTCTCTGCTCATCTGTATTTGCCACATAAAATTCCACCTTTGTATTACAGTAGTGTTAGAGAACATCAAGGGAATATAACATACAGCATACAATAATATATTTGGGAATTTGACTTGAAAATGAAATATCACCACAACCACTTTCAATGTCACTTCACAAAAGCATAATTTGTGCTAACTAGTGCTAACCATTGGGCTATAAAGTGCGAGTGGCTCCTTTGTGATCTGTTTCTAATAGGGAAGCAAAAACGTGCAGAACATTTGGCCATATTATGTTTAAAATGCCACTCATGCTGTACTGTATGTATATAACTGTTCTATGAAAGCAATATCACATGTAGTTGTGTGGTTATACTGAATATTGACACTGCTGTGATCACCTAAAGCTTAATAAGAGCCATACTGATATTCATTATAAATGCCCTCTTGCTTGTGCGATACTCCTTAATTAAATTAAATACAATAATTTTTACATATTAATTTTATGATTGTTTACGTGTAGCACAATCTATTTACATATGTATGTGTTATTCTGTTGGTCATTCAATACATTCAGAACGATACATACTCTTGACCCACAACTCTTTGACCCTTACATTTTTAAAGGCTGTAACTATAGGAATTTTAGCTGCCTTCTTTTTTCATGGTCCCACTGGAAGTATTTCCTGGTCCAGTTTTTGGAAATAGTAATAGAGCAGGAGGATTGAACACATTCAGAAATGATGGATTACGTATTTGTTTGTGGTGGAAATGATCAACTCCTTTTATGAGGTAATAATGATGTGACTGCAATCACATTTATTAATGTATGTGACCATCTTTTGGACTAGCAAACCTTTTTAAGGGTATTGTTAGCTTAATATCAGTCACAGAATCAAAATTAACTAGTTCATTTGCATCACAAATTAAAAGGCCTTTTCTTGGGAAACCCTGAGTGATGAATTGTCACCCTCTCTTTTCTCTTAAACTTGTATGTACCCTTCATTTTGTTCATGCGCTGTATTTAAGAAGAGACCGGACAGCCAAGTCAATACTGGCCAATTCCGATACTGTGTGGATGACAAGGGAAAGGTAGGCAGAACAACCCGCAGTTGCAGACAAGGCAGCTGGGCTCAGTTAGTGGTACAGATAGTGAGATGCTTGTTAGCTGATTTCATTTAAAGATGAAAAATGACTAAGTTTTTAAAAAGTTAATCCCTCGAGATTGTAATGGTATTGAAAATGATTTATGGTCATCCAGACATCACTTGCAGAGTTCACCATTTTCTGATAAGATGTTTGCAACTTAAAAGAATATTGAGGGGTGCAAGAGGAGAGCAGCACCCAACATTTCATTTGTCTTGCAGTAATCAGTTGCTTTCAGTGAAACATGAACTGTTCCTATCAAGCAGGAATAACAGCTTCCTCCTTGACTTTTGTGCACAGTGCATGTTTCACCCAGAGGGGCTATACCACTCCCAGGTGGTCCATTGTGTACAAAGAACTCCTTTTATCTCCTGCATAAACAAAGAAGCAAAGAAGGGTGGGGATGGTATTTCCCAATGCTTGTACTGCACACACCAGTGAAACCAGGACACCTCTATACAACTGAACTAACTTGCTTCAATCCATGATGGCTTACAGATACTGTAGATAGTCAGGTGTTTGGAGTGTTGTATTGGTCTCATCCATATTTCAGGTCACTGTAATTAACCCTCATGTTGTGTTCATTTTGACTTCTGGCTGCTCTTGCGCTATGGTCATCAAAACAAATCACATGTGACAGGATATGGAGGCAAAGACCTTGTAATTAAAAAAAATTGCCTGACCAGTGTCCACGTCCCATAAGCTGGATGCAAATCAATTGCATGATCTGTAGACACCACATAAAATCAACACAACAATGTAGGCTTCAATATTCATTTTATGTAAATGTTTCTATTAGATCCATCCCATCAATCATTTCATTTGTTGTAAAATATTTTGTTGGCAATGCAAGGATGTAAAGCGGCATATTTCTATTCAGAAGCAACCCCAGATCATAAGAGTGCATCCAGAGCATTGTAGATCGGGCACTATGCATGAAACAGCTATATACAGTAGACTATATATATACAGTGGTGTGAAAAACTATTTGCCCCCTTCCTGATTTCTTATTCTTTTGCATGTTTGTCACACTTAAATGTTTCTGCTCATCAAAAACCGTTAACTATTAGTCAAAGATAACATAATTGAACACAAAATGCAGTTTTTAAATGATTGTTTACGTTATTAAGGGAGAAAAAAAACTCCAAATCTACATGGCCCTGTGTGAAAAAGTGATTGCCCCCCCTTGTTAAAAAATAACTTAACTGTGGTTTATCACACCTGAGTTCAATTTCTGTAGCCACCCCCAGGCCTGATTACTGCCACACCTGTTTCAATCAAGAAATTACTTAAATAGGAGCTACCTGACACAGAGAAGTAGACCAAAAGCACCTCAAAAGCTAGACATCATGCCAAGATCCAAAGAAATTCAGGAACAAATGAGAACAAAAGTAATTGAGATCTATCAGTCTGGTAAAGGTTATAAAGCCATTTCTAAAGCTTTGGGACTCCAGCGAACCACAGTGAGAGCCATTATTCACAAATGGCAAAAACATGGAACAGTGGTGAACCTTCCCAGGAGTGGCCGGCCGACCAAAATTACCCCAAGAGCGCAGAGACAACTCATCCGAGAGGCCACAAAAGACCCCAGGACAACATCTAAAGAACTGCAGGCCTCACTTGCCTCAATTAAGGTCAGTGTTCACGACTCCACCATAAGAAAGAGACTGGGCAAAAACGGCCTGCATGGCAGATTTCCAAGGCGCAAACCACTTTTAAGCAAAAAGAACATTAAGGCTCGTCTCAATTTTGCTTAAAAACATCTCACTGATTGCCAAGACTTTTGGGAAAATACCTTGTGGACCGACGAGACAAAAGTTGAACTTTTTGGAAGGTGCATGTCCCGTTACATCTGGCGTAAAAGTAACACAGCATTTCAGAAAAAGAACATCATACCAACAGTAAAATATGGTGGTGGTAGTGTGATGGTCTGGGGTTGTTTTGCTGCTTCAGGACCTGGAAGGCTTGCTGTGATAGATGGAACCATGAATACTACTGTCTACCAAAATTCCTGAAGGAGAATGTCCGGCCATCTGTTCGTCAACTCAAGCTGAAGCGATCTTGGGTGCTGCAGCAGGACAATGACCCAAAACACACCAGCAAATCCACCTCTGAATGGCTGAAGAAAAACAAAATGAAGACTTTGGAGTGGCCTAGTCAATGTCCTGACCTGAATCCTATTGAGATGTTGTGGCATGACCGTAAAAAGGCGGTTCATGCTAGAAAACCCTCAAATAAAGCTGAATTACAACAATTCTGCAAAGATGAGTGGGCCAAAATTCCTCCAGAGCGCTGTAAAAGACTCGTTGCAAGTTATCGCAAACGCTTGATTGCAGTTATTGCTGCTAAGGGTGGCCCAACCAGTTATTAGGTTCAGGGGGCAATTACTTTTTCACACAGGGCCATGTATGTTTGGATTTTTTTTCTCCCTAAATAATAAAACCCCTCATTTAAAAACTGCATTTTGTGTTTACTTGTGTTATCTTTGACTAATAGTTAAATGTGTTTGATGATCAGAAACATTTTGTGTGACAAACATGCAAAAGAATAAGAAATCAGGAGGGGGGCAAATAGTTTTTCACACCACTGTATAGTCAGGACTGCAGTGGTGCACAATCATGTTGGAACAGGAAGGGGCCATCCCCAAACTTGAGCATTACTGTAGTATGCTTAGGCATTAAAAGTTCCTTTCAATGGGAGTAAGGGGCCGAGCCCAACTCCTAAAAAACAACTCCACAGTCAGTCAGTTCCAACATGACTGCACACCAGTGCACAAAATAAGGTCCATAAAGACATGGATGTTTGGTGTGGAAGAATTTGACTGGCCTGCACGGAGTCCTGACCTCAGCCTAATAGAACATCTTGATCGAATTGGGATGAATTAGAGAGGAGACTGCAAGCCCGGCCTTCTCATCCAACATCAGTGTCTGACCTCACAAATAAGCTTCTGGAAGGATGGTCAAAAATTCTCATAAACACACTCCTAAACCTTGTGGAAAGCCTTTCCAGGAGAGTTGAAGCTGTTATAGCTTCAAAGGTTGGGCCAACATCATATTAAACCCTCTGGATTGAGAATTGAAGTTCTATGTCCTGATTGTGTGTAAGGAAGATGCAGGACACCAGACTCAACAATGCCGAGGAGCTGAAGGCCACTATCAGAGCAACCTGGGCTTCCATAACAGACTGATCGCCTACATGCCATGCTGCATAATTCATGCAAAGGGAGTTCTGACCAAGTATTGAGTGCTGTACATGTTCATAATTTTCTATAGTCCAACATTCTTTGATTAAATATCTTTTTATTTTTTAATTGTTATTAAGTAATTTCTAAAGTAATTTTCGTATATACTTAATTTTGGGATTAATTAGCTGTAAGCCATAATCATTAAAAATTAAAAGAAATAAACATTTGAAATATATGGGTCTGTGTTGTGGAGAACTTATATAATGGATAAGTTTCACTTTTTATATTGAATTACTGAAATAAATCAACTTTTTGATAAGATTCTGATTTATTGAGATGCACATACTGTGTATATATAAAATGGCTGTATATTGAGTTATTTTCAGAGGACAGTAAATCTATACTGATATACAAGCTGCACATTGACTACTCTAAAATATATCAAAGTTTGATTTCTATAGTATTGTCCTTTGATAAGATATACTAAAATGTTTGCTGAAATTAGGAGTGGTGTACACCCGCTCACAAAAGTGAGTACACATTCCTAATTTCAGCAAACACTTTAACATTGGCAAAACAAACAATATCTAAAATGGTTGCTGAAATGTGAGGTGTGTACACCCTTTTGTGAGATTTTGTGTACACTTGAACTGAATGTTTTAGATAGGATGTGCTCATTTGTCTTGCCAGTTTCCAACTTTATCTAACTTTAGCAACATATTAATCCAGTATACCATTCATATGACTTAGACCCTTAACTATTATTGCAGCCATTTTTATAGTCAAGGGTTGAAAATAGTTAAAAGCATTTCATGAAGACACAGGTTTTGGTTTATGATTATTTCTGCTCCACCATACAGTACATTCACAATAGGCCACATTTCCCAATCTTTGCTCATGGTTTCAGCAGTTCATCTCAATCAGTTTAGCATCAGATTATACATTTACATCACTTGCTATAATTGGAAATGTATGACATATAACCAAGCAAAATTTGTAAAATTATTTTAATGTAAAGAGAATTAAAGTTGTTTTGATCTGGGTACATTAGAATCTCTTAATTGAATTGCATTGGGAAGTAATTTTCACCCTGCTAATGTTGTGACAATGTGGTCTGGCATTATCTTGTTGAAAAATGCAGGGTCTTCCCTGAAAGAGATGACGTCTGGAAAAGTTTTAATGTAATTAGGAATTGTAATAACAGACAAGTTCTTGTTGGTCTGCCTAATCCTCAGTAAATGTACTGCAGTGTAGCCGTACTTGCGTGGTGTGCTACATGATGCTGCAGCACAGTGATTTCCACATGGTACCTGGGCTATGCATGAACAAACATGGTCTGTAGCCCCAGGTGAAAGTGCCCTTCTAAGTTAATTCAAAGTTATTAATAAATATGCAGGTTTTCAGTCTAGAAATCAGAAAATTTTAAAAGAAAAATTGCTGCTGACCTGTTTAACAAATTTGATTTGCTAGTCATATTTTTAGCATTTAAAACTGCTACATGTTTACTACCTGGAAAAAATGGTACAATATTCTTTTTCTGTGTTTGTGCTTTTCCAATTTAAATACTGTAAGCATTTAAAACATATATATACACTACCGTTCAAAAGTTTTAGATCACTTTCTAACTCCATGATCGTTCCTGATTTTTATTTCTTTCTACATTGTAAAGGAATGCTGAAGGCATCCAAAAATGCATTTGATATACAGTTGATATTGAGATGTTTCTGCTACTTCTGCTCTGTAAAGACTTTATAACGCCTCTAATCTGAGTTGCTGTTAATTGGTCATTCTTCAGGCAGATAACTCTAAATGAACTTCTCGTCTGCAGCAGAGGTAGGTTTTGGTCTCGCCCTCCTGGGATGGCCTTCATGAGAGCCAGTTTCATTATGGTGCTTGACGGATTTTGCAAATGCACTTGACAACACTGTTCTTGCAAGAACTGTTACAGAAAGGCTGACCTCTGTGTCTTAAAATAATAACTAACTGTTGTTTTTGTTGTTGTTACGTAATTACCTAATTCCATATGTGTTATTTCATAGTTTTGAAATCCCCAGTATTGTTGTAGAATGTAGAAAATAAATCACTAAACAAAAACAAAGGAATTTGCAAGTGATCTAAAACTTTTGAACGGTAGTATATATATACAAACCGGATTCCAAAAAAGTTGTGAATAAAAACTGAATGCAATGATGTGGAGATGGCAAATGTCAATATTTTATTCAGAATAGAACATAAATCACGGAACAAAAGTTTAAACTGAGAAAATGTATCATTTTAAGGGAAAAATATGGTGAATCAAAATGTCATGGTGTCAACAAATCCCAAAAAAGTTGGGACAAGGCCATTTTCACCACTGTGTGGCATCTCCCCTTCTTCTTACAACACTCAACAGACGTCTGGGGACCGAGGAGACCAGTTTCTCAAGTTTAGAAATAGGAATGCTCTCCCATTCTTGTCTAATACAGGCCTCTAACTGTTCAATCGTCTCGGCCTTCTTTGTCGCACCTTCCTCTTTATGATGCGCCAAATGTTCTCTATAGGGGAAAGATCTGGACTGCAGACTGGCCATTTCAGTACCCGGATTCTTCTCCTACGCAGCCATGATGCTGTGATTGATGCAGAATGTGGTCTGGCATTATCTTGTTGAAAAATGCAGGGTCTTCCCTGAAAGAGATGATGTCTGGATGGAAGCATATGTTGTTCTAGAACCTGAATATATTTTTCTGCATTGATGGTGCCTTTCCAGACATGCAAGCTGCCCATGCCACACGCGCTCATGCAACCCCATACCATCAGAGATGCAGGCTTCTGAACTGAGCGTTGATAACAACTTGGGTTGTCCTTGTCCTCTTTGGTCCGGATGACATGGCGTCCCACATTTCCAACAAGAACTTCGAATCGTGACTCGTCTGACCACAGAACAGTCTTCCATTTTGCCACACTCCATTTTAAATGATCCCTGGCCCAATGAAAACGCCTGTGCTTGTGGATCTTGCTTAGAAATGGCTTCTTCTTTACACTGTAGAGTTTCAGCTGACAACGGCGGGTGGCACGGTGGATTGTGTTCATTGACGATGGTTTCTGGAAGTATTCCTGAGTCCATTCTGTGATTTCCTTTACAGTAGCATTCCTGTTTGTGGTGCAGTGTCGTGTAAGGGCCTTGAGATCACGGGCATCCAGTATGGTTTTACACCCTTGACCCTTACGCACAGAGATTGTTCCAGATTCTCTGAATCTTCGGATGATATTATGCACAGTTGATGATGATAACTGCAAAGTCTTTGCAATTTTTCGCTGGGTAACACCTTTCTGATATTGCTCCACTATCTTTCTGCGCAACATAGTGGGAATTGGTGATCCTCTACCCATCTTGGCTTCTGAGAGACACTGCCACTCTGAGAAGCTCTTTTTATACCCAATCATGTTGCCAATTAACCTAATTACTGTTAATTGGTCTTACAGCTCTTTGTTATGCTCAAATTTACTTTTTCCAGCCTCTTATTGCTACTTGTCCCAACTTTTTTGGGATTTGTTGACACCGTGAAATTTGGAATCAACATATTTTTCCTTTAAAATGATACATTTTCTCGGATTAAACTTTTGATCTGTCATCTATGTTCTATTCTGAATAAAATATTGACATTTGCCATCTCCACATCATTGCATTCAGTTTTTATTCACAATTTGTTTAGTGTCCCAACTTTTTTGGAATCCGGTTTGTATATATACAGTATATATATATATATATATATATATATATATATATATATATATATATACAGTGGCTTGCAAAACTATTTGGCGCCCTTGAACTTTTCCACATTTTGTCACATTACAGCCACAAACATGAATCAATTTTATTGGAATTCCACGTGAAAGACCAATTGTCATGATCGCTGCTTGTAAGAGGCGGACGCAAGTGCAGGTGAAAGTGACAGTGTCTTTATTAACACAAATAAAGACCCACGAACAGAAATTCCCAAAAATAACTCCCCACACGGTGCCGTTACTCGTGTAAACACGAGGATGCTTAGTCCCGGGGTTATGACCCCTCTCCTGCCGCGTTTATCAGTCCTGGAAAGGAGAAGCAGGCTTTGTCAGCGTTCTTATGCACAATACAGACACACAGACGTTTACTATTCACAACGGTGGACGAACGGGTGGCTCCGGGGTCGGCTGGTTTATATAGGTGCACACAAAGGGGAGACACAGGTGATACTACCTACAGGTAATCAAGACTGACATATACACACAGACACACTAGGGGGAGACAAAGGCTGCGGCTCAGTAGTCCGGGGAACCGGATCTTCTCTGAGGCCGTGGTGGTCCAGATGTTACAGTACCCCCTCTCCCAGAACCGGCCTCCTGAGGGAGGCGAGGGCGCCCCCTACGCGCCGTCGGAGGGAGTGAGGATGCACCTGCTTGATGGAGATGCCGGCGGGCGGGACGACCCGGCGGTCGCGGAGCCGGGCGATCCAGCCGTGCCCTGTGGAAATCCGTAATGACTTCTTGACTCAGTATGTCCCGGGCCGGGACCCAACTCCGCTCCTCCGGGCCGTACCCCTCCCACTCGACTAAGTATTGCAATGCACCTGCTCTCCTTCGTGAGTCCAGTAGTTCTTTTACCCGGAACGCGGAGGCGCCCCGATGTCCACGGCCCCAGGGAGTGAAGGTTCCGCTGTTCCTTCATCCAGTGGGCCCCGGACCACCGGCCTGAGAAGAGAAATATGGAAAACGGGGTTAATGCGAAGATGTGTAGGGAGAGAGAGTCTATATGAGACGGGGTTTATTTGCCCTGATATGGGAAATGGACCGATGAACCTGGGGTAGAGTTTCTTGCAGGGGAGGTTGAGGTGAAGGTCCCGTGTCGAGAGCCACACCCGATCGCCTACCTGGAGCGGAGGACTTTCCCGTCGTCGCCTATCGGCATACCTTTTGAAGCGCTGCACTGCGCGGGAGATTTTTGTGTGTGCGTCTTCCCACACCTTCTCCGCTTTACTAAACCACTTGTCCACCACAGGTACTTCGGTGGGAGTGGCGTCCCATGGACACAGCGGAGGTTGATAGCCTAATATGCACTGAAACGGCGTTAGGCCGGTAGAGGAGTGGCATAGCGAATTTTGTGCATATTCTGCCCAGAGTAGGCAGTCCGCCCATTCATGTTGTCTGCTGCTACAATATGCTCGAAGATATCTGCCGAGTTCTTGAACAGTCCGCTCTGCCTGCCCCACTGCGATATGGGACCACGATCTGTTCGGCACCGGGAGGGGCGTTAGTTTACCAACTGGTAGGCAACGGGGGTTTTTTGTAGTCGCACAGATGGCGCAAGACAGAACGACCTTTTTCACGGTTTCACGCATTTAAGGCCACCAGAACTTTGGTTCCAACAGGTGGGTGGTGCGTGTGACGCCGGGATGTCCTGATGCTAGACTCGTATGAGCCTCGATCGTCACTCATTCACGAAGTGACTCCGGTATGTAGAGTCGATTCGGAGGGCAGTCCCTAGGCACGGGGTTGGACCGTGCCCACTGGGCTATCTCCGACTCGATATTCCACATAACCGGAGCCACCACGAGCGAAGCGGGGAGAATTGGTTCCGGATTGGTAATTGGCTCCGGCGACGGATAATAGCGGGAGAGCGCGTCCGCTTTGATGTTTTTTGAACCGGGGCGGTACGTTATCACAAATCTGAAACGCGTGAAAAAGAGCGCCCAGCGGGCTTGACGTGAGTTCAGTCTCTTTGCCTGTTGGAGGTACTCGAGGTTACGGTGATCTGTGAGTACCGTGAATGAGTGTTTCACCCCCTCCAGCCAGTGTCGCCACTCCCCTAACGCCGCTTTTACTGCTAATAGTTCTCTGTTACCGATATCATAATTCCGCTCGGCAGGTGTTAATTTCCTAGAGAAGAAAGCGCAAGGGTAAAGTTTCTCGGGGTGGCCGTGACTCTGTGACAGCACTGCTCCTATCCCTACCTCGGACGCGTCGACCTCTACTATAAAAGGCTTCTCTGGGTTCGGTAGTTTTAATATAGGCGCCGTAGTAAATGCTGTTTTGAGTCGTGTAAACGCCTCACGCGCTTCCACTGGGAACTCACGGAGGCGTTTCGGCTTACCTGCCAACAGTGACGTGAGTGGTGCTGCCACCATGCTGAAGCCTCGGATAAAGCGCCTGTAAAAATTGGCAAACCCCAGGAATCTCTGTAGCTCCTTCACTGTCGTGGGTTCCGGCCATTGTTGCACGGCCGCGACTTTGGCTGACTCCATTTCGACCCCCAGTGGCCCTATGTGATAGCCGAGAAATGCCACCTCCCGCTGATGAAATGAGCATTTCTCTGCCTTCACATAGAGCCCGTGTTTGCGCAGGCGATGAAGGACGGCAGTTACATGACTGACGTGCTCGGAATATGACCGCGAATATACTAGGATGTCATCTAAGTATATTATGACAAAACGGTTGTACATATCCCTAAACAGGTCATTCATGAACCCCTGAAACACCGCAGGTGCGTTCACCAGTCCATATGCCATCACGTTATATTGGTAATGCCCAGATGTAGTGCTAAACGCAGTCTTCCATTCATCACCCTTACGCACACCAACAAGGTTATATGCGCTGCGGAGGTCGAGTTTGGTGAAAATGGAGGCGCCTCGGAGCTGGTCTATTGCGGCCGGAACCAGGGGCAGTGGGTGCTTATATTTTACGGTTACTGCATTGAGCCCCCGATAATCTATACATGGCCGAAGGCCCCCCCCTTTCTTCTCTATGAAAAAAAAACCTGCCGAGGCGGGAGACGTGGACCTGCTGATGAGCCCCTGCTGGAGTGCCTCGCTCACGTATTCCTCCATGGCCCTGGTTTCCGCCACTGACAATGGATAAATGCGCGAGCAAGGAGGTGCTTTCCCCGGCAGCAGCTCGATCGCGCAGTCCCACGGGCGATGAGGGGGAAGTCGTGCAGCAGCCCTAGCACTAAACACCTGTTCAAACCTCGCATACTCTGATGGCACGTTAATTTTGTGTGGGGCATTCGGACTCTCTATGGTGGTGGTTTGGACCGTCACTGTGGGCGGTGTACATGATTTGGCGCATCTAGGGGACCATGAAACGATACTTGATTGAGCCCAATTGAAATTAGGGTTATGGGCGCTAAGCCAGGGGAGACCTAGCACGACGGAATGATCAGACTGAGGTAGTACGAAGAATTTTAGCTCCTCCGTGTGATCGGGGAAAGTTAACCGCAGTGGCGCTGTGATTAATTTAATAGGCGATTGGTCTAACTCACGGCCATCTAGAGCTTTAACTGGTATCGGTTGCGGAAGCTTCGACACGGGAGCTCGCAGCGTGGAAATCAAAGCAGAGGAGATGAAGTTTCCAGCCGCCCCGGAATCTACTAAGGGGAAGACAGACACAACAGAGTTACAAAAAGACAATTGTGCTTTTAAACAAAAAGGATGATGCGTGCGGGGCGGTGTGCGTGACGTTACTTTGAGTAACGGGCAGTCCTTGATCCGGTGCCCGTCCCCCCCACAGTATAGACACAGGCCCGCTGTGATGCGTCTTCTTCTCTCCGCGATCGTGAGGCGGGAACTGCTCACGTCCATGGGCTCGGGTCGAGCTGTTTCTCCCGTATCGCGAGGAGGTCTTCGGGGTGTGTCGTAGAGGCGGGGTGGTGCTGACCTGGTGGGTGGTCGCTGGCGCTGGCTGTGAAGATGCTGGTCGAGCTTAATCGCCAGGCTGATGGTTTCGTCCAGCGAGAGGTTGGTGTCCCGGCACGCCAACTCGAGCTGGATGTCTGGCTGGAGTCCATCACGGAACCGCGCGAGCAGGCTCCGCTCGCACCAGCCGCTCTCCGCAGCCATGACTCGGAATTTGATGGCGTACTCCGCCACCGGCACACTCCCTTGCCTCAGCCGCATGAGACGCTGTTCCCCGGAACGCCCCTGGTCCGGATGGTCAAACACCGCCTTCATTGCCTTGCTTCATGAGCTCTCCCCCTTCGCTCCAGATGGCTGCGGCCCAATCCATGGCCGGACCTGTGAGCTGCTGGATGACGAATCGGATTCGCTGGGTGTCCGTCATGTCGGGATACTCCGACAGGTATAGTTCACAGGCCAGAAAAAATCGCTTACACCCCTCCGGATCGCCGGCATATCTTTCCGGGGGGGTGGCGCGCGGTGGTGAGGGTGTGGAGCTTCGCGATGTCCCAGCCGGTGCTGAGGGGTCTGGGAAGGCCAGGTGTTTCACACTATGGGCTAGGTCGCTCACTGCTCGTGCGAGCCCCTCGATCTGGAGCTGTTGCTTTTCGATGTAACGCATCGGGTTCTCATCTTCCGGCAGGGGGACACCTGCTGCGTCCTGATAGGTTCGTCCATCTGTCATGATCGCTGCTTGTAAGAGGCGGACGCAAGTGCAGGTGAAAGTGGCAGTGTCTTTATTAACACAAATAAAGACCCACGAACAGAAATTCCCAAAAATAACTCCCCACACGGTGCCGTTACTCGTGTAAACACGAGGATGCTTAGTCCTGGGGTTATGACCCCTCTCCTGCCGCGTTTATCAGTCCTGGAAAGGAGAAGCAGGCTTTGTCAGCGTTCTTATGCACAATACAGACACACAGACGTTTACTATTCACAACGGTGGACGAACGGGTGGCTCCGGGGTCGGCTGGTTTATATAGGTGCACACAAAGGGGAAACACAGGTGATACTACCTACAGGTAATCAAGACTGACATATACACACAGACACACTAGGGGGAGACAAAGGCTGCGGCTCAGTAGTCCGGGGAACCGGATCTTCTCTGAGGCCGTGGTGGTCCAGATGTTACACCAATACAGTACAAAGTGGTGTAGAGAAGTGCAATGAAAATCATACATGATTCCAAACATTTTTTGCAAATAAATAACTGAAAAGTGGGATGTGCGTAATTATTCAGCCCCCTGAGTCAATACTTTGTAGAACCACCTTTTTCTGCAATTACAGCTGCCAGTCTTTTAGGGTATGTCTCTACCAGATTTGCACATCTAGAGACTGAAATCCTTGCCCATTCTTCTTTGCAAAACAGCTCCAGCTCAGTCAGATTAGACGGACAGCGTTTGTGAACAGCAGTTTTCAGATCTTGCCACAGATTCTCGATTGTATTTAGATCTGGACTTTGACTGGGTCATTCTAACACATGGATATGTTTTGTTTTAAACCATTCCATTGTTACCTTGGCTTTATGTTTAGGGTCGTTGTCCTGCTGGAAGGTGAAGCTCCGCCCCAGTCTCAAGTCTTTTGCAGACTCCAAGAGGTTTTCTTTCAAGATTGCCCTGTATTTGGCTCCATCCATCTTCCCATCAACTCTGACTACAGTAGCTTCCCTGTCCCTGCTGAAGAGAAGCACCCCCAGAGCATGATGCTGCCACCACCATATTTGACAATAGGGAATGGTGTGTTCAGAGTGATCAGTTTTCCGCCACACATAGCGTTTTGCAATTTGGCCAAAAAGTTCCATTTTGGTCTCATCTGACCAGAGCACCTTCTTCCACATGTTTGCTGTCCCCCCCACATGGCTTGTGGCAAACTGCAAACGGGATTCTTATGGTTTTCTGTTAACAATGGCTTTCTTCTTGCCACTCTTCCATAAAGGCCAACTTTGTGCAGTGCACGACTAATAGTTGTCCTATGGACAGATTCCCCCACCTGAGCTGTAGATCTCTGCAGCTCGTCCAGAGTCACCATGGGCCTCTTGGCTGCATTTCTGATCAGTGCTCTCCTTGTTTGGCCTGTGAGTTTAGGTGGACGGCCTTGTCTTGGTAGGTTTACAGTTGTGCCATACTCCTTCCATTTCTGAATTATCGCTTGAACAGTGCTCCGTGGGATGTTCAAGGCTTTGGAAATCTTTTTGTAGCCTAAGCTTTAAATTTCTCAATAACTTTATCCCTGACCTGTCTGGTGTGTTCTTTGGACTTCATGGTGTTGCTGCTCCCAATATTCTCTTAGACAACTTCTGAGGGAGTCACAGAGCAGCTGTATTTGTACTGACATTAGATTACACACAGGTGCACTCTATTTAGTCATTAGCACTCATCAGGCAATGTCTATGGGCAACTGACTGCACTCAGACCAAAGGGGGGTGAATAATTACGCACACCCCACTTTTCAGTTATTTATTTGTAAAAAATGTTTGGAATCATGTATGATTTTCGTTCGACTTCTCACGTGTACACCACTTTGTATTGGTCACGTTGCCATAAAATTGGATAACACAAAATGCCGCAGCAGAAACGCGAATATGCCAATATATCCTGTGAACAAAATTTTTATATGATAAGGTTCTATTTTATTTTATTTTATTTATTTATTTGTTTATTTATTTTTTTAGGAATTTCATTTGGACAAGCTTTGTTGTCACCTTTGTTTGATGGGCCATGCCCAAATTTGATTCGATGTGGTTGCATTTTTCCATAGAATCTTCATATTCAGGCATTTTAGCATTTCAAAGCAATAAAAAGAACAGTATTCTAAACTATTCTAAGAATACCTAGTTTATTGCCATCATACTAATACTTTGGTATATTTTGAGAAAGGCTCAAACTGCTGGGTCAGTATTTTGTCCCATTCTCTCAATTTCATGAAAATTAAAATGAATTTATAAAATGGGTGTGGCAAGAAATATATTGCACAAATTACTTCATGTATATTATTTCTTCAAAATGCATTTAATGGCTTTTAGAACATTTGCAAAAATGACCAGGGGATCAGGTCTGTGGACCCCTTAGAAAATTCAATGCTTAATTCTTCTCTAGTGAGCAGCATTTATCTAATCCAAACGTGGAATCTAGATTGGAAGATTGGAAATTTTGAAATTTCACATTAATTAGAGCTATAGCATTAGGAGAAATCAGCAGATTTTTATTTTAATGTCATTTGTTGTCTTTTTTGCCTTATCCTTGAAAATATATTACCTTTGGGTGTAAAAAGTATTGAAAACCTATTATTAAAAAATATATTGACATTATTAAGATATGTTGCTGCTATGTGTTCCTTTATGCTATTATATTTAAATACTTCTTGAATGTGTATAGAATTGCTACCATGAAAAATATAATAATTCCAGAGAGATGCCCTTAGTAACTTAAACTGCTCCCACAATGTTACTATTCCTGTTATTCTTATTAAAACTAGGTGTACTGACTGTGTACCAAAAATAAATCCATGCTGTAATGTACCAAAAACTGGAATGTGGTTACTTCCTACTGTAGTGTTTATATGGAATGCACATCCGCCATCCGATATCATTCACACACCTTGGATAAGTGATAGACATCAACAGTGGGACACAGGAAAAGCTTAGGTTTCTGGGTGTCAGCTCCAATAGACAGTCCATTTTTCACGATCTGCAACATAATGCTTATGTGTGTCTTGGTAAAAGTGCCACTGTGATGATGGGTGAAAATGGAGGCCCTTCTAGGCCAGCACCTGAGGTCCTCCCTCCCCCATAGGATAGAAATGGAAAACAAGCATTAGGAACCTCCTGTAAGACTAAAGCAAAATGAATAAATAAAAAGGAAAAAAGAACAATGCAGAAATGCGCACACTGACAAGAAGGAGCAATTTAAAAAACTATATTATGTGCCAAGAGACACTGCTTAATGTTCCCAAATGTGCCACACCCATGGGAACTGCCTCAATTACTATTCAAAATCTGTATAAAAAAACAGGATTGGACTGATTGCAGAGAGTAGTCTTAACAAGAAGGAAATGCATTTAGTGACAGAGTCCTTCAGGAACGATTTTCCTTTTAGACACTGAGGTGTGTCATTGATTGACAGAGCCATTCGTAGAAACTGCACTGAGCACCTAATAAAGCATTAATAGTTGTGATGCCTTGGGATGGCATTAAAATTCATCTTTCCAAACTTAACAGCCTGCAAAGTGTAGCCTCTAAAGCAAAGCCACCCTTTAGGTTTTAAAACCAAAGACCTATTATTTATATTTTAATGCATGTGCATGCAGTGTTTAGGAATCAAAGACACAATTTTTAAAATTGGCATCACACATGAACACATTAAAATCAATCAATCAATCAATCAATCAATCAATCAATCAATCAATCAATCAATCAATCAATCAGTTTCTGCTTCACTGTCTCCCTCTCTTTTTCTCTCCCATGCAACATAATTGACCTTGCTATTGCAATACATTGAAGGGGACTGTATGTCAACAATATATGAGAGATTATTTGACTTACTATACTTCTTAAAACGTTAAACAAATCTGTCCATTTTCCTGCTACCTCTCTTATCAACAACTTGTTTCCATCCATAGATTTGTCACTCAAACTAGCCGATCTGGCAATAACTATGCAACAAAGTCAAAAGCATAGACTTCAACCTTTTTCTTCATTCTGATATTTGATGTGATCAGTAACTGATGCTCTTTACCTGTATCTGCATGATTTTTTTTTTTGCATTATATTGCACCACTGGCACATAATCGACTGATTAAGATGAGGAAGCTTAAATTACATATATATTACACATAAAAGTATTTGCTTCACATATCAAACATGATACAGTGCTCCAGTGTAGAGAGGGCACAACAGCAGTGTGGTGCAGCTGGGACGTGAACCCCTTACCTCCTGATTAGTAACCCAGAGTCTTAATTACAGGTCAACATTTGTTCATTGGTGGACAGAGAGAAGAGAGAGAGAGAAATATATGAAGAACGTGAACGTATTTAAATAGCTTAAATATTAACCCAAATTACAGAATTTTTTTGGTCTAATTGCAAAGTCTAAATCTGCTATGAAGATTATTATTAGTCATTATCCTTTGATATTTGATCTTTTCATTATTCATACAAGTTTCATACACAGTAATTTAAAAAATCTCACAAAAGCACTTGATGTTAGTACGCCAGAAATATGGTCACATGGTAAAGGTAATTCAGTAGGGGGCAGTATCACATCACACCACACAATAAATGTCCATTCCACTTGTTTTACATGGACTATTCCTGCTTAAATATAAGCCTATGAGGTCATTTAAAATACCTTAATGTGAAATAGTCAACCTACTGCGTATGTGGTAATAATCTATTAAGTAATCAGCTTTTTACTGGAGTGATCAATAATGCATGTAACATATTGTTTTTGTAGTCCTGTACGTATTACCATGACATTATGTATGATTTTAACTCCACTGTAAATTGCAATAATAATTTGTTTCCTAAAACCAACATATAGCTGCTGTTTAAGCAACGTGTCTGAATGCTCTCTCTCTCTCTCTCTCTCTCTCTCTCTCTCACACACACACACACACACACACACACACACACACACACACACACACACACACACACACACACACACACACACACACACACACACACACCATCCTGGTGGAAAAGCATGAGTGACCTGTCAAGCAGATGGGGTCAGTTGACGGATGACATGTGGGCGGTTCAGTCGCTTGGGAAAAAGACCCAGGGGCTGACTTTGGGCTTTGCAGAGGCCAAGAATAACATCCTTAAATAAAACAGTACAGAAAGAGTCCCTGTATCCCATCATGAACCCATTGATAGTGATGCTGAGAAGTAAGGAATGGCCATGGTTCAGGGATAAGCACGATTAAATTCAAGTTAGTGCTACAAACAGAGCACATTGTTTGTGTAATGGCATTGTAAAATGGGGGAAAAACCACAGCCGTGCTATGTTTCTACAAATTAGAAACAAATGGCGGACAAAACAAATCGCAGCAAGAAAAAAGGAAAATGATCTCTGTTCTGGAATGATGTTCAAGCCACATTTTTCATGGGAATGTCAGCAGTTTAAAAATGCCTTCTATGACAATTATGGACATTGACAAGCACTTACATTCATCCACTTCTCTTTAACTCAGTCCAAATGCGCTTCTTTCTTTAGGTGATTCTGTCAGAAAGCTCACATTAAAATTCTGTATGGAAACGTGTTTCAAGTGACAATGTAGAAATCCTAAGTGTGATTTAGCATAAGTTCCAGTGAAACTGTAAAACACATTCGGATTAATTGTTTCAAGATGAAAAATATATGAGACTACAGTATATATAAAACAGTTTGAAGTCTCATAATTCTATTTTTCTCATAAAAATTAAGATATTATAAAGACAGGAATTTTGAATAAATAATTGTGAAAATATAAAACCTTAAAAGAAAAACACAAAGTGGCATTTAGTGAAGAGAGGGTTAAATTCTGAGCCAATTCTCACATCTTCCTGTCATGTATCTTCCCAGAAACACTGCATTCTGAGCTTGAAAGCATCTGCTCTTTTATAGCCAAATTCAATTAGCAATTTAGCTGAATAAAAAAAATGAAGAAAAACATCTGGAGTCGTTACTTGTTAATGTGATAAATTGAGGGAAGCGCAAGATAGGAAAAGATGTCCGTGTGTGATTTTCAAGGACATAGACCCTGAGACATCGCATAATACATGTTAAGTGTGTTTCTCTGATAAACAAGAAAGGTCTGAACATTCAATATAAGCTAATTTAAGCTGCGGAATATTTATAATGACTTAAAATTTATTAGAAAACTAAAATATGACATTATTATGTTTGTGCCCGGCGATGGATTGGCACTCTGTCCAGTGTATACCCCGCTCCATGCCCCAAGTCTCCAGGGATAGTCTCCAGGCCCCCTGTGACCCTGTATACAGGATAAAGCGATACAGACGATGATGACGACAATGAGACATTATGCTGTAACCAAAAGACACCTTAGGTGTAAGTCTGCATTCAAGCAAAACAAAAAAACATATAAGGTAAGCATACAGAAAGCACATTGGATGTGACAGATAAGTGGGTGAGTTTCTTTTCTCATACCCTCAGACTCTCTAAAAGCAAAACAAGACACAACATTTGAAATGAATGTAGACTTGAAAATAATGATTGCAGATCCAGCTGTGGAGAGCCACTGCCGAGAGAGATTTTGTTCACAAGCAAATACATAATTAGCTAAACCACAAGAGGGTATAAGAGTGTATTGTAACATATTCTATATTACGAAAAACTAAACATTTTTGGAAAAAGTACTATGACATGACCACCTGAGGACTCGCCTGAGGTATCATAAAAATAGGCATACATAGATCCACATGGTGGTGGGTGTAACTATAGTGTTGTGAAATTGGAAGAAAAAAAAAAAAAACAGGTCTGCTAGTTACAGTGTTTTCTGCCTGGGCTTTAAAATTCTGGCAGAAATTATAGGCAAAATTATGTGAATGATGTCATCGGAATCACGTAGGTTTTATATAAACAGCAGAGATTTATTGAGCCAATAATATCAGGATGGTCAGCTCCCACAGTTAAGGAACCAGGGTTCACTGAGTAAGGTTTATTGGAGCTCTGGTACCAGGCCACGATTAGAAATTTTCCCAACACGGAAAATATGTTTAAAGCAAATATGAGAGACATTGGTGGGGGTATTCATGAATAGATGATATTTATTTTGCATGTATCTATCAAATAACAGGAGTCGTTAAAGTGCTACAATAAATGTTAATAGTAGTTCATTTTTATTACTGATACTATAAATTAGAACTGCATTTTTAAACTTGAAATGTAGTGAATACATACAAAATGCTGCTTAAGGGAGGGTCATTTTATGAAATTTCTGTGCTAAAACCTCAAATCTGAAATAGTTATAAGTTATCTGATATTCATCCCCTTGGGTTTTAAACAAAGAAAATTCTTTCGAATATATAGAAAACTACCCGTATTATGAACCAGTTACGTGTGTCTATGTCCACACAATACTAAGTATGCAGCATAAATACAAAAAAAATTTATATGAGAATATTAGTTCTCTGATTGATTTTATAGCAGTATTCCTGTGATTTTTTTCAGTCATTAAAAAATCCTACATATGCTCATGAATCAGCCCTTAATTTTTATGATGTCCTATAACTTTACAATTCAAACCATATAGTTTAATACGATATGCTGTAATATCTTTAATAAAAGGAATAGGATAACAGATAGTCAGTTTGCCAGTGTAGATAGCTGAAGTTCTCTAAACCAATCTCCACATAACAGAAATTCCATCTAATCCAGAGAGAAAAGTCCTCATAATGAATGCGTCAGGAATCCTGCAAGATCTACTCCTCACAAATCAGCTCCTCTCATTGCCTCTCTCTTCCTCCGAGCTTTTCTCTCACTTCTTCTCTTCATCCTTCTTCATTTCCCCTGCAAAGTTATGAAAACGCTCTGAGATGATTAACACATACTTAATGACTTGCAAAAACAAGCTAGCTCGTGAATTTCCTCCCCCTCCCACCATCCACAACCGAGGGAACAATATCCCCTGCCTGGCTCTCATAAGGATTCATTACCCTGCGCTGAGGTTTCCAGGCCAGGTGAGGGAAACGTTATTTCCCCTGTGTTGGCTCTCACATTGGCAGGGCCATTACTCTTAACACTCCTGCGCTGGGGCTAATGGGGCAACTTTACTGACAGAAAGCAGAGGAGAGAGAGGGGGAGGATGCAGAAGGAGGCATGCATGGGGGCTGAGATGATATGGTAATTAGAGAAGGACAAGATTTGGGATTTTGGGAGTGGATGGAAAAAGTAGAAGCCGTGGAAATTGGTCAGTAAAACTGCAGCAGTTGTTTTCAGTGTTGGGTTTAAACTATTATAAAATTAACACAAGTCCTAGGAGAATGGTCTTCTGTGCAGTTAGTTGAATTATATAGTTTGGTTTGTAAATAATTGGACAATGACATATTTTTTTGTTGTTTTAGCTTTGCACATTGTATTTGAAACAAAAGAATATACGGTTAATCTAATATAGATGTAAATATCCTGAAATTAAAGCACTGGATCCTCATAGCCCTTGTTTGATTTCAAAACCATTGCATATATAAAACAGGAGCAAAAAAACAAAAGTTGTTTGGTACTCTGAAGTGACTTATTAACCACCGTGTCTATGACTCTCAACTGAGCTTGGGCGAATAAATGTGCACATTTTGCAGCACAGTCGCTAGTATAAAATTACATCCAGAACTAGAGATGTAAACATGCACACATACACACACACACACACACACACACACACACACACACACACACACACACACACACAAACACACGCGCACACACACACGCGCACACACACACACACACACACACACTAGGATAGGAATATCAACATCAATATAAACATAGTTACTTTACTTTGTGGGACATTAGTTGGTCCCCATGAGGAAAACAGATATTTCAAGAATAACTGCAGCTTTTACTAAAAACAAACAAACAAACAAACAAACAAACAAACAAATATATATATGAGAGAGAGAGAGAGAGAGAGAGAGAGAGAGAGAGCACTGTGTGTAGAATAAAAATGGTAAAAAATTCACAAACAGAACCAACCAAATACATTTCAAAATCATAATAAGGGAAGCATTTTTAATTGATGATTTTTGCCAGACTGCTGCGTAAAACCTTCTTCAGCACATCACAAAGATTCTCAATGGGGTTAGGGTCTGAACTCTGTGATGGCCAAGCCAGGTGTGAAAATTGTCACATTCTCCCTGAACCACTCTTTCACGATTTGAGCCCAATCAATCCTGGCATTGTCATCTTGGAATATGCCCGTCCCATCAGGGAGAAAAAAAATCCATTCATGGAAAAGCCAAGTCATTAATTATATTTAGATAGTCAGCTCACCTGATTGTTTTGTGCACATATATGTTGCTGAACCTTGTCTTGACCAACTGAAGCAACCCTCAGATTATAACACTGACCCCACTTTATTTGTACAGTAGGCACTAGGCATGATGGGGGCATCACTTCATCCACCTCTTACCTTGATGCACCAATCGCTCTGGACTCATTAGACCACATGAAATTTCTCCAGTGTTCTGCAGTCCTTTCTTTATTCTCCCTATCAAATTGAAGCCTTATTTCCCCTGCTTAGTCTTACTGATAAGTGGATTTCTTAAGGCTACACATCTGTTTTGTCCATATCCTGTGAGTTCTCTTCAAATTGTCTGTGTACAAATGCTCTTACTTTCACTATTAAACATAATTGTGAGTTCTATTGTTGTTTTTTATGTTTTGATTTCACTAAGTGTTGAAGTCACCTCCCATCATGCTTATTCAGAATATTTTTCTGATCACATTTCTTCCTCAAAGAAGATGGTTCATCGCTATCCTTCCAGGTTTTACTAATGTGTTCTACAGTTCTTAAAATCATTTTAGTACTGTATGAGTCAAAATATATAGTACTTAAACTTGCGCATCTCGGATGCGGATTTGCGTTTGTCAATAGGCCATAGATCCAGCCGCAAGTGTTTCCAGTAGTGAAAGGGAAGTTGTGTTGTGCAGTTGTGATGGAAATGGGTCTCTCGGTGGAGAAAAAAAAGTGTTTATAGTTGAGTATTATTTCAGCTCATACGGAAGCGGTTGCAGAGTTTAAAAAAGGTGGCAGAACAATTCCTTCCCATACCCGTCCCATTCCACCGATCTTACACCACCTGTTGGTTACTTGTGGGGAATGTTGAAGGAGAGTGTGACAATCCGCCAAGAACTGTGCCTTTAATTATGCAAACATATCGTCTCCTTTTGCAGGAGTCTGCAGCAACCTTTGTTCCAGGAATCCGGGTTGAGAGTCTGCGTGAACAATATGGTGCATACTGTAGTCTCATCTCCTAACTTCTCCTATCTTCCTTTTTCTTCCTTTCTGAAAGAGAGTAACATCTTTGCCATGACCACAGGATACATCTTCTGACATGTTTAAAAAATGAGAAGCTACTCACTGCATAAGTTAGGGTTAAATAACTTGTTGCCAGCTGAACCATATTAATCACCGCAGTCATTATCCAGTTGAAGGCTCTTAACTATTTGCTTAGTTAAATCCAGGTGGTGGGACCTACTTAGGCACACATGTTAATATTTGATTAAACGAAGTGACTTTGAGGTTTTAATTGGCCTCTGTTAGTGTAAGATTATAGTTATAGCCAAAATTATTGAGACAAAAGCGAAACTCAATGTTTTAATGATATTCCAAAAAAAATTAAAATATTGAAGATCACGATATTAAGAAAAATTTGGTATTTCATGCATAACAAATAAAAATATTATGCAGCAATAAATTTAGTAACAAGTCATTTATTCTTTAAAACCTGCTGAATGCAGCTGGGCATAGAGTCATAAAGTCATTTGCAGTACTCTGGTATGATTTGCACAGTCCATGCCTGCTTGATCACTTCATGAAGATACACATACATAAGACGGTTTCCTGACTGCTACTGCCTTCTTCACCATTGCCCAACAGTTTTCATTTATATTTAGGTCTGAAGACGACTCAGGCAATGGCTCCAGAAGCGGTCTTTCATTCGTTTTTTTGTTAATTAGAACAATTCTTCAGCTATGATACCACCATATGTTGAAAAAAAAAGGATAAAGATGCACATTTTCCCCCGATTTTTTTTTGTGCAGACTGCAAACATCTCTGAACTTGTAACTTTAGAAATACCTTTGGTGTGGACTGGGTGAATTGGACTTTCTGTCTGCTGAGAGAGGATCACTGTCACAGTGGGAAATGTGCATGTAGAGGGGAGCTGTTAAGATCATGACACCTTACAGGATATTTTCCCGTATGGTGATTTGCATCTATTAGACTGCATTGCTTAAAGGACTTTCTGCTTTATGGCTGCCTGCTCTCAGGTCATATCCACTACTGAGTTCAGTTATAATTAGTTGCAGTATCTCCTAATCTCCTAATTTTTCTCAGTGCTAGTGTTCTCCCGAGCATGGGAGAAAAGGCCTGGGAAAGTGCCTGTGCAAATTCAACCAAGAAGGAGTTATGACATGAAACTGACAACACAAAGTGCATGAGTATAGCGTTGTGTGAGGCTACTCACATAGATTGTTCAACGGCAGACAATCTAGCAAAGAGCTGCACAGATTGCTCAGGCACTGATCCGAGCACACTTGACCTCAAAGTCAGATTTGATTGCGTAATGTAAACACTCTGTACCATGCCTGGTTATGGATCAGCATATGGTGCCTGAGTTCTCTTGAACATCTGGTCTAAAGCTGAGTATGTTGTACTCAGACACAGGTCGAATGACTCTGTTGATAATCGATTAATCTAATGATTATTGAAATGATTAATTGATTAATTGGATTACGAGATCTAGATTACTGAATAGATCTTATCTACTGTATGTACCAGCTTTTAAATTTAGCTTGAGGTTGTTTAGTGCATGTGGTAACAAAAAATCAAGATAATAAAGATGAATATTTAATCACTTTTATTTTCTTTTAATTAACTTTCCTGGTGTAAAAACTCTAAAGATTAATAATTTTAGTACGATATGATCCAAAATAGGGCGGCGCGGTGGTGTAGTGGTTAGCACTGTCGCCTTGCACCTCCAGGGTCTGGGTTCGATTCCCCGGCCAGGCTCGATTCCCGTCTCTGTGTGCATGGAGTTTGCATGTTCTCCCCGTGCTTGGTGGGTTTCCTCCGGGTACTCCGGTTTCCTCCCACAGTCCAAAGGCTGTTATGCTAATTGGCGATCCAAAATTGACCATAGTGTGTGATTGGGTGTGTGAGTGTGTGTATGTGTGTGTGCCCTGCGATGGATTGGCACCCTGTCCAGGGTGTACCCTGCCTAGTGCCCGAAGTCTCCTGGGATAGGCTCCAGGTCCCCCGCGACCCTGAACACAGGATTAAGCGGTATAGAAAATGAATGAATGAATGAATGAATGATCCAAAATATATAATGCTTAAACTTGCGTATCTTGGATGCGGATTTGTGTTTGTCAATGGGCCATAGCTCCAGCTCCAAGTGTTTCCAGTAGTGAAAGGGAAGTTGTGTTGTGCAATATTTAATCACTTTTTTTTTCCTTTTAATGAACTTTCCTGGTGTAAAAACTCTAAAGATTAGAGAAAAGCAAAGTAGAAGCAAGAAAATATATATGTGTAATATATAGATACCAATTATGTCAGTTAAATTTAAATGTTAAGGAAACTGAGATCAAGTCTCAGGTGGGAAAAGGATACACCTTGTGAGTTGAAAAAAGTGGAGAGCACAACAGAAAGAAAGACTGAGAGATAATACAGTACAGTACGTGCATGAAGAACTCAAAAGCCAGCAATTACTGTAGGTGTGTGTTGCTGTGAGCTGAAAACCGTGTGAGTGCGAGTTAAGTGTGAATTTTACTTAAAAAGGTTATTTGAGGAGAACTGAAAATAAAAACAAGACTCACAGCAACACACAGTGAATAATTATCCACATTCTCTTCAGGTGTGAATGCTCTCCCACTTAGTTTTTCTCTATGATTCTAGAGGCTGTTAATGTTTTCTGCTTGTGAAGGTGTTTGCCATCGCATTATTACTCACTTCACTCCACTAAGCCTAACAGTCTACATGTTAGAACGTTCACAGTTCACGTGAGAATCAAATATGATGACGTCATGAACGAATCGACATTTCAATTTGTTGCTAACTAATTTGATTATAGATTTTAGTCAGTGTAAAAGCTGGCCTGCAGGGGAATAAGGAGGGGTGCTCCAGTGAAAAAAAAAACACTTCAGTATATTACAAATATATTGAAATCCTCGATAATACATTGCAAATACACTAACAAAAAATTGTACCATCAGTTAATATATACAAAGTATACTAACATCATGCTTTTACCAAATTTTGGAATTAAACTTTAAATATACTTTAATATAATTGTATTATAGTACACTTTCTAAAAATATATTATTGGAAAATATACTTTAAGTGAAAGGTTGGTCTAATTTCCAAAGTATACTTATTTTAACTTGTTTTTCAATGTATTTTTGGTATATTTAAAAATATATATGCTCGAAATAATCATTGTACAAATGTACAAAAAGTATATATTAGAATACAATTTTAATAAACGGTAGTCTCAGTATGTTATCAGTTAAATTTAAATATACTTATATTTAGTGCACTACTTTCTCGTGCGCATGCTTTTAGACTCGTTTTTGCACGCTGAATCTCTCTCTCCCTTGCGCGCGCGATCTCAAACTCGTTCTTAAGATAATTTATTTTTGCACTCTCTCACTCTTCTGTCCGCTCGCTGTCATAAAGCGACACTTACACAAACTGCAGCAGCATTGTGAACTCTCCAACTATTCCAGCCAACCGGAGACTAGAATCTGCGCCCCACCAGCCAATCAGAGACTGGAGGAGGGCAGATTCGGACTGTCCGTTCTCTGATTGGCTCCCCAGTTCTCCACTTCTAGTTTGAAATAATGGCTGAAGCTGCATCATCGCGTGCGTTTGTTCGTATCGTTATTATTTAATTTTCATCGGCATAAGGTAAATTTAACGGTTTTTGTTATGTAATTTGTCATTAAGTACATCCTTTAAGCTAGAATGCATTGTCTACTGTGTTATTACTAAATCTTATGCAGAGGTGGAAAGAGTAATAAAATGTTGTACTCAAGTACAAGTACTGTTACTTCAGTGAAATTTTACTTAAGTACAAGTAAAGTTACCCTTATAAAAATCTACTCAAATAAAAGTAAAAAGTAGCTCATTAAAAAATTTACTCAGAGTAAAAGTTACCGAGTTACTATATATATTAACAGATTATTGTATATTGTATATTGATCTGGCTCTGCTTTTTTTTTTTTTTTTGTTAAATATAAAAAAAAAAAAACCCACACACAGCGGGGGTGGGATGAGGCATTCTAGCGTAGTTCAAAAAAGATGAGCAGATATAAATCTCAAACTAGTTGTTTTTAACTGAAGGAACACCTTTGCATAATAAAGCTGTTGTCTTTGTTGTGCTCGAAAATCAAAGTGGTCACTTAAATATGGTGTTACGTCCCAGTCTAGGGTCATACAGCAAAAGAATGGTTCAGGGTTCTATTTTAAACTGTATGGAAATGGTGGCATATGGCAGAAAGAACTAGATCCAATCATTAACTGATGAAATAATGAGGTTTGTATATACACACACACACACACCAGGAGGAGGATCAGAGTCAGGATGGACCCAGGCCAAAATAACAAACAAAATGGTATTTATATTTAGTAGGTAGATTACCTGCAAAAAGAAACAACAACAAAAAAACCCCAGAAACAAAAATACAGGTACCTTCCCGGACTCCCTAAACCAAAAACAGTGAAATTATCTACAAATATATACAAAGACCAACCAAACCAAAGGGACAAAGCAATAATCAAAGTCAATTGGAGGCAAAAAGTCAATCCGGAATACACAACCAAATATCAAAACGCCAAAATCACAACCTCTTTCATCTTTCCCGCGTCTCTCTCCGGTTTATATTGTATGTGGTCGTGCTAGTCGATGACGTCACTCTCAGGGCGGAAGCGACCGTGTGGAAGGTCAGGTAGCTGCCGATGTCAGAAAACCTGGAGTGGAGTCTGGAGCGGCGCGCGACCAGGACATGATACACACACGCGGCGCAACGAAGCATTTATAAAGCATAATATTTTTATTATTTTATCATTTTCATTCATTTATTTTTTACTCAGTAGCGGATATGATTTAAAATGTAGCGAATTACAATACTTCAAACAAAACGTACTTAAGTAAAAGTAAAATTCCAAATTACTTAAAAAAGTAGAAATACACAAAAAATCTACTCAATTACAGTAACGCGAGTAAATGTAATTCGTTACTTTCCACCTCTGATCTTATGTACTTTGCTTGTGGTATAATGGCTCTGTAGCTCTCGGCCTGTTTTCAGTCTCTGTGTAACAGCTAGACTCAACACACCAGGTTTAAACTAATACTGTATGGAATAAAATCACTGTCAAAAATATTCGTGCATAAAAAAAAAGATTTGTGTGTAATTCTGTCTTTTGTCTGAGTTGAATCCCAAAATCTACGGCCACGACAGCTTACAGATACGAGAGTTTGTGTGTTTGTTACAATACAACTCTGAAATATAGTACTCTGACCGTTTACAGATACAAATCTCGTTTTTACAACTCCTCTGTTTCACGGACGAATTGCGAAATTACGGCTACGAATGCTGTGCGTGAAACCACTGTCAAAAATACGTCATCAAGGCCACATGCACAGGCATTAGTATCCGAGGGAAGATGAATCGATTCGGTGCATGCGCCCCCGCCTCCGTTTTAAACCAGCAGTCGAGCGCTCTCTCATCGTCTCAGCTAAGTTTTTTTTCTCCACAGATTCGGACGTTTAAGAGAAGTAAAATTACAGAGATGTTTTAACTAGTAGGTAAGATTTTAGGAGTTTAAAACGGAGGCGGGGCGCATGCGCCGAATCGATTCATCTTCCCTCGGATACTAATGCCTGTGCATGTGGCCTTGATGACGTATTTTTGACAGTGGTTTCACGCGTAATTTCGCAATTCGTCCGTGAAACAGAGGAGTTGTAAAAACGAGATTTGTATCTGTAAACGGTCAGAGTCCTATATTTCAGAGTTGTATTGTAACAAACACACAAACTCTCGTATCTGTAAGCTGTCGTGGCCGTAGATTTTGGGATTCAACTCAGACAAAAGACGGAATTACACACAAATCTTTTTTTTACGCACGAATATTTTTGACAGTGATTTTATTCCATAATACTGTACCTGTAGATTCTAATACTAATGTCTGTCTGTGTTCACACAACAGTTTATATTTTAGTATGTGTGTTTGTAAGACAACCTGACTTTTGTTGAACACAAATAAACTATAGTAGTGCTTTTTCGTAACCGTGTACAAATGAAATCTGTTGAACTCATTAATAAAATCTGCCTCAGAATTACTGATGTAATGTGTTTCAAAAACATGTTATAGTGTAGAAAATACATTTAGCATTTGTAAATTAGCCTAAACACTTAATGTACTGGTAATACATTTGCAATACAGTATTATAGAAGATTGTGTGTACTGTATGATACAATAAAGTATATTTGTATTAACCACAAAGTGTACTTTTTTAGTATTTGTAATTGTCCAGAAGTATAACAGCACGCTACTGCTGCAATAAGAATATACTCATAGTATATTAATCATGTATTTGTAATACAGCAAAAATAGCTGTAATGTACTTATAATAATATATAAAATATTAATAATACATTAAATATATACTTAAAATGTATTAATTACCGTCAGGTATGTACGTTAGTACACACACCGCCATATACAGTACTTTAAGTGTACTAAGTATACTTAAAGTTGTTCCACTTTAGCACCCAAAAGTATACTTAATACACTTAAAATTGTGCTTTTGTACAATTTAATTACAACTTAAATACACTTAGTACAAAATTAGTTGTTCCAAAATAGCAAACTTCAAGTATACTAGTCATTAGTCTGGCTGCAAGTACATTTAAGTATGCTTTGGCATGCTAGGATTTAATATACTTAGCATACTTTTTTTTTTACTAGGGTGATCAATGGCAATCTAGTGTGAAAGCACTATCAGCTCTGGGCTGAGGTTGACAGACAGGCTTCCCTTATCATGTCTCAGCCTAAGTTAAGTTCTGTTTTTTCTGAACTATGCCCTGATAGCCCAGAGGTATGCAAATGTTAGCCCCAAGACATGTCCTGAGTTATCTCAGGCATACCTATGCTACAGTATGTTAGTCCAAAGTTAAACCCTGTTAGCCTCAAGTTTTTATTTCTTTCTACATTGTAAAACAATGCTGAAGGCATCAAAGAAATTCAAAAATCTTCTTTACATGTGATATTAAGATGTGTCCATGCTACCCATGTAAAACCTTCATAACAGCTGTAATCAGTTGTTAATTTGTGATTTTTCAGACTCTTACTAAGAGGTACATTTTGGTCTTGCTTTCCTGTGATGGTCTTCATGAGAGCCAGTTTCACCATTGTGTTTGGGTTTTTGCAAATACACTTGCCAATACTGTTCTTGCTAGAACTATTCCAGAACCACTGACCTTCATGTCTTGAAATATCTGACTGTAGTTGTTGTTGATACTTAGTCACATAATGTATTGTTGTATAACGTAGAAATTAAATACAAACTGTATATATTGATCCAATCCAAATGTTATGGTGACATGAAACAAGCAATGTTATGTCCTATGTCCAATGTCCATGAGTCATGCCATGTTCGACCAGACATATGTCTTGATGTCTTGTTCTGCTTGTCATACTGTATGCCCTGGCCTGGGTGCCTGAGATCATCCCTGCAACACTGCTGTTGTGGCACTGTACAATCTTTGCCATGCTCTCTGCCAGGCCCAGTACCATCACAACCAAGTCCAGCAGCACCTCTGGTGCTGATGATGTCCTGCTGGTTGGCTATGAGAACATTGTGCTATCACCACCACCTGGTTTTGGGACAATGTGCCTGCAGTGCACTTCAGCATTGGTAATATCTTGCTTTGCTATGATACCAGTCTTTGAGACCATTGTGCCTTTCCTGCGGCTTAGCTCCACTAAATTTGCTCCACAACATGCAGTGGTATGCCTGCAGTGTGCCTTATCAGCAAAGAGCCCTATCTCAGTCCTCATTTTACGCTTACAGCCCAATGTCAATGCTAAGCTTTGACCTAATGCCGTTGTCAAGTTTCAGCCCTGTCATAGCCCCCATGCCCAGCCCCCACCATTTGAGGAGCATTTGCCCTGGACCACCCAATGGGGAAGTCTGGAGTAAAATTTGAGTTCTGTCAGGGTTTTCCTCTGTAGGGCACTATGCACATGATATTGTCTATATTTTTGTATGGCCATACTGAATATGCACCGGTGATTGAGTGGTGCTGATGGTGATACTGATGGTGATCAAAGCATCAGTATCAAAATCAAAGGGATTGCCATGTTAGGTTACAAACCGCTAGCATTAGAACATCAGTCATTGACATGAGAAAGACCTTATATTCTACAAATGAATAAAACTTTGGTAAATTTTGGACATTTGTTAAAAGACAACAGTAGATGGTTGTGCTATACAGTTATTATGTGCTATGCATTTTGTCTTTTTACCTTTCAGTTTCCCACACATGAATACATTTTTTTAATCTGGTGAGGAAATGTGCAGGAGAAAGATCAATTTATGCTCCCAGTCCTTTGCAACTTTGACATTATTATTTTTATTGCTAGTTTTCAGAAATAACATAATGTTTTATCTTCTTTAAAAGATTTCAGTCTGGTTTTAAGGCACGACATAGCACTGAAACTGCTCTCATAAGAGTGTTTAACGATTTGCTTTTAGCTGCAGACTCTGGTGATTCTGCCATTCTGGTTTTATTGGACCTGACTGCAGCTTTTGACACAGTAGACCATAACATTCTTTTATCACGCCTCGAGACATGCGTTGGAATTAAAGGTTCTGTTCTTAATTGGTTCCGATCATATCTGTCAGACAGGAGTTTCTCAGTCCATCTAGGGAAGTATTCATCTTCAGTGTCTTCTCTTGGCTGGAGGGTACCACAAGGCTCCATTTTAGGTCCAATTCTCTTCTCACTGTATATGCTTCCATTGGGGTCCATTTTCAGGAAGCATAAAATCGCCTTCCACTGTTTTGCTGATGATATTCAAATTTATCTGTCTATCCCAACAAATTGTCATCCATCTATTCAGACCTTGTTGAACTGTCTCAGAGATGTTCAAACATGGATGGAGAGAAACTTTCTCACTCTGAACAAAAATAAAACAGAAATTATTGTTTTTGGAAACTTTAATCTCCTCAGTGGGTATGACGGTGTCATTGGATCACTGGAATCTTTTTCTCATCAGTCTGCCAGAAATCTTGGGGTAATTTTTGACTCTGCCTTTAAGCTGAATGAACAGATAAGCTCAGTTGTAAGGTCCAGCTTTTTCCAACTTCGACTTCTTAGTAAAGTTAAGCACTATATCCCCCCTGAACAGTTTGAGACAGTAATTCATGCTTTCATCACGTCACGCCTTGACTACTGTAACTCGCTATATATAGGTCTCAGTCAGTCACAACTTCAACGGCTACAAGCCGTTCAAAATGCAGCAGCTCGCCTTTTGACTGGGAAGAGAAAACGTGATCATATTACACCCATACTGGCTTCCCTTCACTGGCTTCCTGTACATTTCAGGATTCAGTTTAAAATATTACTTCTTGTTTTTAAAAGCTTAAATAATTTGGCACCTGCCTATCTGTCGGAGCTTCTTGTCCCGTACTCCCCTTCCAGAGATTTGCGATCCTCTGATCATCATTTACTGCACATCCCCAGAACAAAGCTCAAAACCAGAGGTGGCAGAGCCTTTTCGGCGGTAGCCCCCAGCCTGTGGAATGGCCTCCCTTTGCAGTTGAGAGCCACCCAAAATCTTAATCATTTTAAAACCATGCTTAAAACACATCTGTTTTCATGTGCATTTTCCTTATGATTTATTAAGCTAGTTTTATTTTATTTATTACTATTATGATTATTTTTATTTAATTTTATCCTATGGATTTCTGTTTCATGGTTTGTAATAGTGAGCGATAAATATTAAGTAGATACGGGGTATAGTACCTGCTGATTTATTGTTTTATACTTGTACAGCACTTTGGTCAGCGGAAGTTGTTTTAAATGTGCTTTATAAATAAATTTGATTGAATGATTGATTGATTAAAAATCCTCTTTCTTTTAAAAATCAATTTCTTCTACTCATTCTCAGTGCGATATTACTTGTAGCCTGAAGTCATTTAGTCCAGAAGCTCAGCAACTTAAAAGAAAACAATAAAAAAGCACAGCTGGAAGTGCAGGCAAACCATTACTCGATGTGAATCAGAATGATATGGAGATCTAACCAATTGTCAATATGACTAAAATGATTTAATGAAGGAAATTGAAAGGGTGAACTGTAGAGGTCCAAACACTGATATTTAAAGGACTGTGATGAAGATGATAGATAGAATAAAATAGGTGAGTGATGCTCATTAAATTGGAAGGCCTAAATTGGAAGGTGGAGTATTGTTGATTTCTGACAAACTTTGTTTGAAATATTCATATAAACAGGTATAATAAGTATGCAAATAATTATGCAACTTATTACGCATTCACTATTTGCGTGAACCTGGTCAATGAATATGTCATATTCACCAACATTTCTTGGCTCAATTTCAATTAGCAAGTTTGGTTTCTATTGTAAAGCACCTGTTTTCTTGAGGGAGAAACAGACCTGCGGATGCCATTGTACAAAAGCATTCTAGTCTCCTGGTGCACAATGTCTTCATCTCCCACAATGCACTCCTTCACCCTGTGCCCTTGACTTTCCTCAGTCCATAGTCTGAGCCAATCAGTTGCCTTCTCCTGGGACAAAACCTCATTAACTGCTCACAGAATGATATTCTCTGTTTAATTGCCCCTCTTAACAGACCCAAGGACCATGGAGGAGTGGCAGCTGTAGCAAAACGCTATTCTCTCTCTCTCTTTCTCACACACACACACACACACACACACACACACACACACACACACACACACACACACACACACACACACACACACAAAGAAAATCTCAAGCTTTCAAATTCATACAAATATGACACAATATATTTCTTACCGTAAGAAAATGTTGACACTGTTATGTAATATATTGTAAAAATGTAAGATATATATCGTGGAGGAAATCTATGAGTGCCCTTCCGAAGTACCCAATGTCATTAAACAGGTGTTCCTGCATGCCTGAGTAAATGGTCATATGATTCTCAGGGTTAGAAAGCAGTTATGCTGACCAGCAGCAAGGTCATCCTTTCCAGAGTCCCACAGTGGGGCGATGATGTCTTTGCCAAGCATTGATGTCTTTGCAGGATTCTTTAAGCAGATGGATGAGATCCTCCAGTCTAACAAATTCCTTGCTGAAGTCTGGTATTGGAGTTATCACTCCTTTCACATAATGCTTGCTTTGGAGGTAGCCTTATTGGGCTCTAGCCGGAACATAGCAAAGGGGGCTATCTTGCCTACTGTACCTGGAGTCTTCATCTTAAACCTTCCTTCTGTGAAGCAGTTCATATTTTCTTTCAGCTGACATTCAGGCTTTTACTTACAGTATCAAAATATTTTTTTACAAAGCCTTTTATATATATATATATAGAACATCTGTTTCTGGAACCTGACAAACTAGTCACTTTTATCCAGAATTGGGTGTTCCTGGGTGACCAGGGGTTTTGGCCAGGGGCATGTTTAGCAAATGATTCAGCACAACCTGAATTTTAGCAATTCTACTTCCTCAGGCTTTGGATCTGCTAGACTTTACAAATGAATTGCCACTTTAGCAGGAATTCATCTGGAAGAAATTCAATAGCCTTGTAGGGAGTATGGGTATGAATTGCAGGAATTGGCTAGAATTGAATCCCCAACATGGATATCCTGGCATTACTCCATTTCAGTTATGTCACTCTATGAACAAAAACAAGGGTACATGGTCAACAGTGTAAAATGCAATAGTAAGTACTATAGCATGAGAAGAAAATACTTTGTAATATCCTAAAGAAAGTGTTTTGCATCCAGTGACCCCTTAAATAACTTGTATTTTTTAATTATTATTAATTAGTACAAATTTCTTTTTAATCACCCTACACATTACTAAATGTGAACAATATTTTCACTGATTATTTATGCTATGGATTTGTATTTCTGAACTATCTACTTAACAGATATTTATTGTAATTGTTAATAGATTCAAATTGGAGAAGTTACTTTTATTATGCAGGAAGGCTTTACTGAGAACAGACTCCCCAATTTTCTCAACTCCATTCACAATATGAAATAGTAGCAGCAAAACACTTGTCGTGAGGAAGATGAAACAGGCAGTAAGTTAGTGTTTATTATTTTGCTCATTGTGAGCTTTATCTTTGCTTTTCAACATACACACATACTCATACTCTGAGGTGCTGTGGGTGGCTCTATCTCTCTTTCCTTCTCGCTCTGCTTTAGGCAGATTTCCATGGCTCTTAGACATGCGTACCTCTATTACAAATAGCAGTGAGGTGACAGGAGGAAAATAGTAGCACTCAAGTAGAATCATAACCCATCCATCATATGTTTTGTAATGTCTCAGAAGCAAATACAACAGCTTCCTGCATACCACACATGTATCTCATGTTTCTTGCACATAATGCTCACTCATTTCTCGAGTGTTTTAATGATATTTGTCTATTTAATTTTCTCTTGAACTAGGGCTGCACGATATATCGAAAAAATATCGTTATCGCGATAATGGCATGCGCGATAACCATATCGCAAGGAGTTGCGATAAATACTTTATTTGCCAAGCATTAGTGTGTCCAAATTTGACCAATCAGATTGGCCCTTACTATGTTTATACCCGCTTATATATATATCTTTATACTTCATTCTGTCGCGAACTAAGCCCGGATGATCAGAAGACTTAGCGATTAGCCGTTAGCCGCGATTAGCCGTTAGCCCTTTATAGACGGTAAACCCAAACGCGGAAGCAAGCGAGTAGGCAGGATAACCACGCAAATTAGTTTAAGGACTCTCACAGAAGGGGAGCAAGGGAAAAACACACATTTAACCCGCGTCCTATAAACACACGCTCGAATCAGAAAGGAAACAATCTGAACTGACATGCGTGAACACAGTGACTAAGCTGTATGCGGTGGTTTGTTTACACCTCTTATACTTCCGGGTTCGCGCCCGCATTACTTCCGGGTCCTAGTGCCGGTCGTGGAGCGAGTGTGTGCGTGCGTGCATGTGTGTGTGTGACAAATAGTATTTTTTTAATTTAATTTTTGTTTAATAATATTTATTTTTATAAAAAAAAAAACAGGCAAGCCAAAGAGAATATTTTGTTTAAAAGATGCTCTTGTTTTAAGACACTATTGATGAGTGTATGCTTACATGTAAATAAAAAGTAACGTTTGAAAGTAATTCATATTGTGTTGGCAGGTTTATAGTAACAGCAAACCAGAAGTCAGAATATCTGCTGAGGGTTTTAAGTCATTCATAGTGTTTTGAAGTCTAAATATTTGCAACTTCCTTGACATATAGTTTCTTTTTAGCCTGAATTAGATTTAATTACATCAGACGAATATCTATTACCTGTTTATTTTAGTATGATCATTACATATAAATAAATAATAAAAAAAAAATAGGCAATAATAATAATTTAAAAAATGCATTTCTCTAGGGAAATGTTATATCGCAAGAAATATCGTTATCGCAGTATTCAACAACAATATCGCATATCACATATTTTCCTAATATCGTGCAGCCCTATCTTGAACATATTACAGTTATGTGCGTCATTGTTTCTAAATGTAGCAAAACCATAGTGGTGAAACAGGGCAAATAAGGAATACTGGTTTGGAAGAGAAACAGAAGTTTACACTACCGCATTCTACAGAGGTTTTAAAGGATGTAATATATCTATATATTTTCAGACTATATCACATTAAATAACACACAGTAGACTATAAACTTTTTTTGTTTCACCATTCTCCAAATTCAAATGCCGTTCACAATGCAAAATAAAGTTGAAATATTATAAAAACATGACGAATGTTTTAGTTATATTACATTGCTACATTATGTTACATTAGTTGTTAGGCATGTCACATTGTAAAAGAATGTTATGTTGAGAAAAGTCAGGCTCTTTTTTGTATTCTTTTTCACTGGCTTTTTCCTGTTACTATGTCAAATACATATGTCAATACACCTGAGATTATTAGTTAATTTATTAATTAATTCAAATAATAATAATAGTTATTAATTACTATTATTATAAAAGACAACAGAATCATTGTAAAATGGTTGTGACAACCAGAATCTGTCACAAAACCAGAAGACATAGAAGAAGATGATGAAGAAGAATCCTATACAAAATCCTATCTAAAATCACTTAGTGTATGCATATTAATAGACATAGACTTTGCTATGAAAAAAACCCTGTCCAGTTCTGGAACAAAAATATCTTTGGTGAGATAAAACCAAGATTACATTGTTTCGGAATGATGAGAAGGAAAAAGAATAGAAAAGGAAAGGAAGGCTTCATAATCCAAAGCATACCACATTATATCTGTGAAGATTCTCAGTCATCTAAGTCATGAAGTAATATGCTCTGGTCCCATCCCAATGAGACGTGGCGACTTAGCTTACAGCAGGTTACGGTCGCTTGTAGCGCAGCCACACAAAAGGGACATTTTCATACACAGGGAAATGGTTGTAGAGCTAATGCTGCTCACCTGTGCCCGAAAGTGTGCCCTAGCGGTTTCTCTTTCCCCATTGACAGTGGTTTGGTCACCGGGCAAGTTCCCGCGCATGCGCGATCACAACGCAAGGGAACCCGAAAGTGACGTGGGTCACATGATCTGGCATAAAGCCGGAACCGGCGAGGTAGCCGGCACGGAGAGATTAGGACAGCGCGCTGCTTATTGAGAGAGACTGAGAGACTGTTTGTGGATTATTGTGGTTTAATTTCATTCAGTACCCAGCTCCTTCATCTGGTGAGATCGAACCATCTCTCCAACTCGACATTTTCATACCCTTTGCCGTTTTTCAGACACTGGACTATCATACACACACTCACACACCCGCATACATCCCGCACACCCCATTTATATTTGTATTATATTTGTATATACTGAGTTTGGTGCACCTTGTTTGTTTATTTATCTGTTTGTCTCTGTATAATACACTTGGTTTCATTTATTATAATTGTTTTGTGTCGCGTCGTGTTTTGTCCAGCTGCGGTTGCGCAATACCGGAAGTATTGTTTTCAAGCCCCTGTTTAGATTCCCGAATCCGTTTTTTTGTAACCAAGCGGTTTTCTAAATCCAAGCGTTACACGCAGAACCGCTGGATGTCCAGGTGGTGCTCCGAAAATAATGTGGGCTACATAGACAATTGGAAGACCTTTGAGGGCAAAGCTGGCCTGTTAGGGCGGGACGGTGTCCATCCCACTCGGGAAGGTGCTGATCTCATTTCCTGTAGTATAGCTCATAGTCTCAGTAGAGGTCTAGTTAATCAGTGACAATCCAGAGCCCAGGCCAGGGAGCAGACAGACAGGCTAAACCAACCGTCTGCTAGCTGCATAGAGTCGTCACTCAGGGATCACCATATTGAGACTGTGTCTGTTCCCTGATCTAAGCAAAACTGTAGAAAGACTCAGAAAGTCTATTTCAATAATCTAATTAACATAAAGACCACAAACTCGGATCATACTGAATGCGCAGCCTGCACCTCTGATCTGAAGCTAGGATTGTTAAATATTAGATCTCTCGCATCAAAAGCGGTTATTGTTAATGAAATTATCACAGATCAGGCGTTTGATATACTCTGTTTAACTGAAACCTCATTTTGAGAATCCAGAAGACCCTCTGAGAACAGCATTTATGTCCATACTGGACTCCGTAGGCGTAAATCAGTGTGTAGTAGGACCCACTCATAAAGCAGGTCACACTTTAGACTTAATAATATTTTTCGGATTAAGTATAAGAAATGTATTCACAATTCCACTGTCTGAAATTATCTCAGATCACTACTGTATCTTGTCTCAATTCAAGTGTGTCACAGTGATAATGTACGCACAGCACCGCGCTACCATATTAAATGTACATTCACATCAACTACCACACAGAGTTTTCTCCCAGAGTTTTCTCAGTAATCTCCCAGAGTTACCAACTTCGATTAGATCACCATCTGACCCCACAGAACTCGATCAGGCGACTGAATATTTAGATTCGACATTTCGTTGTACCTTAGATAATGTAGCTCCAGCTAAAAGAAAAATTATTAGAGATAAGAAACTCGCTCCCTGGTATAACGATCACACGCGCACTTTAAAACAGACCGCTCGGAAATTAGAGCGTAAATGGCGTCAAACTAAATTGTTAGTATTTCAAATAGCATGGAAAGAGAGCATCCTGAACTATAGGAAAGCTCTTAGTGTTGCTAGATCAACATATCTCTCCATTCTTATAGAAGAAAATAAAAATAATCCTAGATTTTTATTTAATACCGTAGCCAAATTAACCAGAAATAAGACCACTACAGAAATCTCCACAACAACATCATGCAATAGTGAGGACTTCATGAACTTCTTTAATAATAAAATTGTAAATATCAGGCATAAAATTGAGGCTTTGAAACCGAACAATGTAATTGATACAGATGTTAACCTAGCCATGTCAAATCGGAACCTAGAATACTTTACTCCCCTTGAAGAGAATGAACTAATTTCACTCATCTCTTCTGCAAATTCATCAACCTGTATATTAGATCCTATACTGACACATTTTCTTAAACAGATAGTAATAACAGAACCCCTGTTGAGAATAATTAATTCCTCACTCAGCATTGGTTATGTTCCAAAATCTTTTAAATTAGCAATTATCAAACCAATAATTAAGAAACGTGACCTCGACCCCTGTCAGCTGTCCAATTACAGGTCAATATCAAACCTCCCCTTTATCTCTAAGATTCTGGAAAAGATAGTAGCGGAGCAGCTATGCTCATATCTACATAGAAATGGCATACATGAACTGTATCAGTCAGGATTTAGGCCTCATCACAGCACAGAAACAGCACTCGTTAAAGTAGTAAATGACCTCCTATTGGCCTCTGATTAGGGTTGTGTAACTATGCTTGTATTACTCGACCTCAGTGCAGCTTTTGACACCATTGATCATGCTATTCTTCTTCACAGATTAGAAAATGTAGTAGGAATTAAGGGTACAGCCCTCTCCTGGCTCAGATCCTATTTGACCGATCGTTATCAGTATGTAGACTTAAATGGTGATAATTCTGCATGTTCTCTAGTGGAGTTTGGCGTTCCACAGGGTTCAGTTTTAGGCCCACTGCTTTTTTCCCTTTACATGCTTCCTCTGGGCAACATAATCCGTAAGCATGGTATTAGTTTTCATTGTTATGCTGACGACACACAGTTATATGTCTCAGCAAAACCTGATGAGAAAAACCAGCTTACTAAAGTTGAGCAATGTGTGCATGATACAGTATAAGAAATTAGATGCTAATTAACTTCCTTCTGCTTAATCCGGATAAGACAGAAGTTCTAGTCATAGGACCGATTCACAGCTAGGAGTAAAATCTTAGATCACACCTTAACTTTAGATGGTCTTTCTGTTCCATCAAGTGCAACAGTAAAAGACCTCGGCGTGATTATAGATTCCAGCCTTTCATTTGAAGCTCATGTAGATAATATCACCAGGATAGCATTCTTTCACCTCAGAAATATTGCCAAGATAAGAAATATATTGTTGCTAAACGATGCAGAAAAACTAGTTCATGCTTTTATCACTTCTAGGTTGGACTATTGTAATGCCTTACTGTCTGGTTCAGCTAGGTGCATAAACAAGCTTCAGCTAGTCCAGAATGCAGCAGCGAGTGTGCTCACTAGAACCAGAAGATATGAGCACATCACCCCTATCCTATCTTCACTGCACTGGCTCCCTGTGAAATTTCGCATTGATTTTAAAATACTACTCTTGTATCTGAGCGAACTGCTAGTGTCTTACGATCCGCCACGCCTACTTCAATCAAAGGATGCAGGCTGCTTGTCAGTACCGCGTATTATGAAAACTGCAGCTGGGGGCAGAGCTTTTTCTTACAAAGCCCCAAAATTATGGAATAATCTTCCAAATTACGCGGGTTAATTTTGTGTTTTTCCCTTGCTCCGTTTTTGTGAGAGTCCTTAGACTAAATCGCGTGGCTATCCTGCCTACTCGCTTCTTTCCGCGTTTGGGTTTATCCTCCATGCTACATTGGGCTAACCGCTAAAGCTACGTCTTCTGGTCACCTCAGGTTAGTCCACCTTTGACAGAATGACTGAGCGCTCCACGGTGAACCCAGCGGATTATGCGAGTCTTTGCGACGTAGTGGATCAGCATGCCGCGCTAATCAATCAGCTAACTGGGGATCTCGCTTCTCTCCGCCGCGAGGTCGCTGAGCTCCGGCGGGAGAATGCGGATCTCCGCGTGGCTGTTGATGGCGTCACTGTTCGATCGCACGCCGCGGAGGCCGCGGCGCCGCATCATCACCCCTCCCCCCCCCTTCTGATGTTTTTCTTTCTCTACCAGAGAAGTGGAACAGCACGGATGGGAAGTGCAGTGTATTTCTGACAGCTCTCGATCTGGTGTTTGAGTTTAATGCCACCAAGTACTCCACCGATCGCCTCCGCATTGCTCTTCTCGTCTTGTTGCTTAAAGGGCAGGCAGCTGAGTGGGCCACGGCAGTTCTCCAAGCAGATACGGACACCGCCCACTCATACAATGAGTTCACCCACCAACTCCGACTCACCTTCGAACTCCCAGCGGGCGAGGTGGAGACCGACACCAGACTCTATCACCTCAGGCAGGGAGGATCCCCCGTGAGCCGCTACACAGCGGAGTTTCGTACCCTCGCCGTACAGACCACGTGGGCCGATGCAGCGCTCCGGACGTCCTACTACGAGGGCCTGGCGTCCCGAATTAAGGATGAACTAGCCGGGCGAGAGCTTCCCGCGACCTTGGAGGGCCTGATCCAACTCGCTCTCCGGATCGATCAGCGCCTTCTCTCCCGCTGCAGAACGGGAGAGACGCTTCCGTGAAGGACTCTGCGCCTATTGCGGGTCAGCCACACATCACGGGGCAGCCTGTCCTCTCAGACCGGGAAACGCACAGGTGAGAAGGGAGAGACACTCGCCGGGTCACCTCCGTCTCTCCGCCATCACCACCGACTCCTCCCGTCTCACGGTTCAGGTACACCTCCAGGTTGGCCACAAACGAGTCCGAAGTGCTGCGTTTCATCGACTCCGGGGCAGCAGGTAACTTCATTGACTCCTCATACGCCAAAAAACTGTGGGTAAAACTCGAGGCGTTATCCCAGCCGGTTCGTATCACATCTGTCGACGGTCGCCCCCTATCCACAAGCCCAATCAGCACCCGAACCGAACCCATCACTATCTCCATCGACCAGCACCATGAACATTTAAGATTTTTCGTCACCCCCATCTCGTCACCTCCCATCATCCTTGGTCATCCCTGGCTGCTCCAACATGACCCTCTAATCTCCTGGACCCCAAATCGGATCCTCCAGTGGGGCGCGACCTGCAACGAACTATGCCTACGGGCAGCGGCTGGGACGTGCTCTAGGGAGTCCGAGGCCCCCGACGTCAACACCAACGCTGTCCCCGAACCATATCGGGACCTGGCGGAGGTCTTCTGTAAACGGCGAGCCACTCATCTTCCTCCTCATCGTCCCTACGACCTCGCCATTGACCTCCAACCTGGTATGGCTCCACCCCGCGGCCACCTCTATTCGCTCACCTCCACCGAGACTAAGGTGATGGAGGAATACGTAACCTGCGCCAAGGCACCATCAGACCATCCTCCTCACCTGCCGCCTCGGGGTTCTTCTTCGTGAAGAAAAAAGGCGGTGAACTTCGCCCCTGTGTCGACTATCGGGGGCTCAACAACATCACCATCAAAAACCGACATCCCCTGCCTCTTACCAACTCAGCCCTGGATGCTCTCTCTGGCGCCACCATCTTTACGAAGTTGGACCTCCGGAGCGCCTACAACTTGGTGCGCATCAGAGAGGGCGATGAGTGGAAGACGGCCTTCATCACACCCACCGGACACTACGAAATCCTCGTCATGCCGTTCGGACTGTGCAATGCCCCCGACGCATTTCAACACCTGATTAACGATGTCCTTTGTGACATGCTCGGCCGGTGCGCATTCGTTTACCTGGATGATATCCTAATCTACTCACGTACTATGGAAGAACACACCCAGCACGTCAGAGCGGTTCTCAAGAGATTACTCGCCCACTAACTGTACTGTAAGTTGGAAAAGTGGGCTTTTCACGAGCGCTCCACCACGTTCCTGGGTTTTGTCATCTCGCCCCAGGGTGTGGCCATGGACCCGCAGAAACTAGAGGTTGTGCGTCATTGGCCCCTACCCAAGACCCTCAAGCAGCTTCAACGGTTTCTCGGGTTTGCGAACTTCTATCGTCGCTTTATCCGGGGCTACAGTACAGTTGCCGCCCCCCTAACCGCTCTGACCCGTCCTTCACCCCTTCCTTTTCACCTCAACCTGGCCGCCATATCTGCCTTCCGGTCACTGTGTCACCGTTTCACCACTGCACCGATTCTCCACCATCCAGATGCCAGTAAACCATTCGTTGTAGAGGTGAATGCTTCAGATGTGGGCGCTGGGGCTATCCTCTCACAACGAGGTCCAGATCAAAAGCTACACCCATGTAGCTTTTTCTCCAGAAAATTTAATCCCACTCAGCAGCGATACGGGGTAGGGGACCGCGAACTGCTAGCCATAAAGTGGCCTGTGGAGGAATGGCGTCACTGGCTCCAGGGCGTCAGCGAGCCATTCATAATCTGGACAGACCATCAAAACCTCATCACCATTAAAACCATCCGGCAGCTAAACCCATGACAGGCGCGGTGGGCTCTCTTTTTCGAAAGCTACAACTTTCACCTCTCATACCGTCCGGGGTCCAAAAACATCAAAGCGGACGCCCTCTCACGACAGGTAGAGGTGGACCTTCCCCGGGCGGACCCCGCGTCTGTCCTTCCACCTTCCAGGATCATCGCCCCCCTCCAACTGGACCTGGAAACGAGAGTCCGCCAGGCACAAGGTACAGAGACCGAACCGGCAGGTGTGCCACCTGGACGACTCTTCGTGCCCGAGGTGATAAGACCAGAGGTCTTCCAATGGGGACACTCATCACCCATCTCAGGACATCCGGGCACCCGACGATCCCTCCAATTCCTTCAGCGCGATTTCTGGTGGCCATCCATGACGAGGGACGTCCGAGAGTTCGTTCAGGCATGCCCAGTGTGCGCCAGGGCCAAAAGCACCAACCAACCAACCCCAGGAGAACTGCAACCACTCCCAGTTCCTCGACGGCCCTGGACGCACATCGCCGTCAACTTCATCACGGGCCTGCCGGCCTCCGAAGGAAAGGACACCATCCTCACAATCGTGGATCGGTTCTCTAAAACCGTGCATCTGGTGGCTCTCGCCGGACTCCCATCAGCAAAGGAGACAGCAGAGTTGATATTAGAGCATGGGTCTGCATGGGTTCCCCAAGAACATCGTCTCGGACAGAGGGCCCCAGTTCACAGCCCGGTTCTGGAAGGCCTTCTGCCGTCTGATCGACTCCACCTGCAGTCTGTCCTCCGGATACCACCCAACGGTCAGACGGAGCGGACCAACCAACAACTGGAGCGCTATCTGAGATGTTTCGTAGCAGACCGTCAGCGCTCCTGGGCCCGCTACCTCATATGGGCTGAGTTGTCACATAACCTTCACATCTCCTCAGCCACCAATCTAAGCCCATTTGAGGTATGTCACGGTTTCCAACCTTCCGTGTTCAACCACCCAGAACCGGAGGTTGATGTACCGTCGGCCCAACAGTTGGTCCGCAGATGTCGGCGGCTCTGGATCACAACCAACCAGGCCATTCAACGTGCCAACGCCCGCTACACTCACCAACACCGCCGTCGACATCCCCCGGGATGACTGTACCATGTACTGTAGGTGACAAGGTATGGCTTTCCTCGAAAAACCTCCACCTCCACACAGAGTCAAAAAAGCTCTCCCCCAGGTTCATCGGACCATACCGCATCACCCACAGAACCAATCCTGTCACCTACCGGCTCCAGCTGCCTGCGACGCTCCGGATCCACCCAGTATTTCACCTATCCCAGTTCAAGCCCTTCATCACCTCACCCATGATTCCACCCACCCCCCCCAGCTCCTCCTCCCCGGATCATTGACGGCGGTCCCGCCTACACCGTGCGCTGAATCCTCGACTCGCGCCCTCGGGGCAAAGGTACACAATACCTGGTGGACTGGGAGGGCTATGGCCCCGAGGAGCGATCTTGGATCCCGGCCCGGTTCATTCTCGACCCAGAGCAAATTCGGGACTACCGTCACAGGGTATCCTCCGCCCCAGGACCGTCAGGAGCCAGTCCTGGACAGGGGGGTACTGTCATACACACTCGATCTGCGCACGGCACTAGGACCCGGAAGTAAGACGGGCGCAAAACCAGGAAGTATAAAAGAGGTAAACAAACGATGGCTTACCGCTCAGTCATTGAGTTCGGCCCATGTCAGTACCAGTTGTCGTTTCAGCAAACCGTGAGTACTCACCAGTTGGTTCTGTTGTCTTTTGCTATTGTGTGTGTATCTATAGGACGCGGGTTAAATTTGTGTTTTTCCCTTGCTCCGTTTTTGTGAGAGTCCTTAGACTAAATCGCGTGGCTATCCTGCCTACTCGCTTCTTTCCGCGTTTGGGTTTATCCTCCATTCTACATTGGGCTAACCGCTAAAGCTACGTCTTCTGGTCACCTCAGGTTAGTCCACCTTTGACAGTATGTTTAGATGCTGTCTTCCTCACTCTCATTTGATCACTCAGGTTTGTTGACAGTGAGGTGATTGTTTGCTTTACATCTCAGGGAGCCCTCATGTTTGTGTTTCCTTCTGGCTCTCCGTTTTAGTTATGCTGTCATAGTTAGTCCTGCCGGAGTCCCTGCTTGCACTCTACAGTAAATATACATTCACATTATACCTTATGTGACTGTGACCATACCTAACTGCCATCTCTCCTCTTCTTCTCTTTCTCCCCCTCTTTCTCTTTCCTCTCTCCCCCTGTCTCCCCCTTTCACTCTTTCTCTCTCTCTCTCTGTCGACCTACACATGTTGTTCCTGAGCTGCCAGTGATCCAGACTCCCTCTGCCCTCTGGACCTGTCTGACGCTTCTGGTTGGAGGTCTCGTTGCATGGATGCCCCGTGTGTGTCTTTGGGATGCGTCTGGTGTCTGGGGATGATTCTATCTACTTAGAAGATGGTTCTGGCCTCGACTGGTGTTAGCAGCTGTTTCTCTGGGGACTTGACAATTCGATAGTTCAGGACTGGAACTTTCTACAAGTCTATCTGAGTCTCCAATAACTACCTGGACTCCATTTTAACATCAATTAAGATCAACTATTATAGCTGAACTGCCTGCCACCTAACACACTGTATGAATGCAGATCATTTCCTGCTCTCTGTTTCACCCAGATGAGGATGGGTTCCCTGTTGAGTCTGGTTTCTCTCAAGGTTTCTTCCCATTACCATCTCAGGGAGTTTTTCCTTGCCACTGTCGCCCTCGGCTTGCTCACCAGGGACTATCTGATCATTTTGATTCATACACATTCACATTCCATACAACTTAAATAATTATTTTGATTGTGTAAAGCTGTTTTGAGACAATGTCAATTGTTAAAAGCACAATACAAATAAAATTGAATTGAATTGAATCTAGACGAGGTTATCTCGAAGATGAGTCATGTCAACTGGACGACTTCTTAGTTTAGTAGGAACATTTCACTACTCATCCAAGTACTCATCAGACTGAAGAAGCTACTTGGATGAGTAGTAAAACATTTCTACTAAACTAAGAAGTCATGACATGACATGACTTTCAGACATACCACATTATCTGATAAGCAGTTTGTTGGCAAGATGTGGCACATGTCTTAGTTATTTCATGACAAATTTAAGAAGATAAAAGGCTTGCAGTTGATTAAACGTGTTGAATTTGTATTTGGTAGATAAACTTAGAAACTCTCAATATTCAGGTGTTTTTGGTGTTTGGCTAATTTATAAAAAAAAATAAGGACTGAAATATCCTGTTTACAAATACTGTAGTTTATGATGACATTTGCAATTGAACTCTAGTGCACCCAACTCATATCAATAGTTAAGGAAGCAGAATATTATATAAGCATTAAAATAATATGTGGACGCAGCTGGATTTTACATGCAAAAAAGAAGCAGGTGCAACAGTCAGGTCTTCGGAAGAACTGTGGGTGGTTCTACAGGATGCTGAGTAGTTGCTAATTTACTGCACAAAATTGTACCTGATACTAAAGGGTTCTCAATATTTGGCATAGTCACAGCAAATACTGACTGTGCTGCATTCATTTCTGTTTACTTTACTTTATGAACTTATTTTCATTTACTTCATGAATCTTCACTGAATTTTTTTGCATGTTCTTTTCTTTTCTTTCTTCATGTATTGATGTGTGATCTGATGTTCATCTATGTCAAGAGTATTGACAATTAAAATGTGCCTAAAATAATGACACAAAAAGAAAATTCTGATATTTCATATCTTTATTGAGGACAACCATAAAGATGGAAAACGTATGTGAATCCTTGAATTAATTACCTCGAAAAAGCTAATTGGTGTCAGGTGTTAGCATACCTGAGACTGGTTAAGAAAATGAGGTGTGGACTAGAGCTACTTTGACTGATAAACAAAAAGTTTAAGTGGTTTTTAAAGTTTGCACTGCACAAGAAGTATATGTTTATGTGAGCCATGCCTCGCCAAAAAGAGCTTTCAGAGGTGGAAGATGAAGAATTGTTGTTTTACATACAGCTGAAAAGAGTTACAAAATAAATTAAAATACTTTAGAAATTCACCAGTCTACAGTTGGAGAAACTTTAGGACTGTGGTTACTCTACCAATAGGTGGGCGCCCAGTCAAAGTGACCGAAAGAGCACAACGAAAACCTATCAATGAGGTAAAGAAACAACCTCGAATGCCCAAGTTTTAAAGGCATCATTGGGACTGGCTAACATCTGTGTTCATGAGTTTACAGTACATACTGTACGACACCACAAAGAAAGCCGCTGCTTACTAACATGATTAGTGCTAAATGCCTGAACTTTGCGAAAGAGCTCATTGATACTCCATAGCAATATTGGCAAAATATTTTGTGCATTGATGAAACTAAGATTGTACTATTTGGAAAGAACACACAGTACTACCTCTGGAGTAAAAAGGGCACTGCATACAGTATAACCATGAAAACATCATTCAAAAGTAAAGTATGGTCATTATCTGGGCCTCCAGGCCAGGATAATGTGAGAATGTCTGTATGTCAGCTGAAAATCTGTAGAAGTTGGGTGATGCAACAAGACAATGACCCAAAACACCTGACCAAGTGCACAACAGAATGGCTTCAGGCAAAAAAAAAAAACATCCTTTGTTAATATTTTAAGCACATTATATTTGTCAATACCCTTTATTCAAGTTCAAAGGCTTTATTGTCATTTCAACCATATACAGTTAGTACACAGTGAAACGAAACAACGTTCCTTCAGGACCAATGTGTTACATGCAACAACAAAACAAATTTACAACATAAATTAACAGAAACATTAAACTAGCTAACTAAAGAGGCCTAGTTAGCTGGCTAGCAGAGACAAGACAGATACAGTAGACTAACATAAATTACAACATAAATTTACAAAAACTAACTAGCTAAGTAAGACTACAGGTTTTACAGACAACATAAAGTGCACGTGCAAATGTGCAAACAAGAGCAACAACAAAGTGACAGTGCAACGAACACGACATAGCATAACAGAATAATATGGTGTTGAGGTAGTGAGAAACTGTAAACATTTCTTAACACAGCAGCAAGAATTGAGGAATTAGTGCAAAAAGTAGTCCAGTAATGATTATTGTGCAAAAAGTAGTCCCGTAATGATGATTGTGCAAGAGATAAACAGTGAAGCACTTACAGATTGGTGTGTATGATAGTTTGGTACAGTAGGTCAGTGTGCCTGCGCTTGTGTTGATTTGTCAGTCCAGTTCCAATATTTTGAGGTAGTTGAGTTAAGCTGAGTGATAATGTGTGTGTGTGTGTGTGTGTGTGTGTGTGTGTGTTTATCAGTCCAGTCCCTTTTTGTTGAGGAGACGGATGGCTTGTGGAAAAAAACTGTTGCACAGTCTGGATGTGTGTGCCCGAATGCTTCGGTACCTTTTTCCAGATGGCAGGAGTGTGAAGAGTGTGTGAGAGGAGTGTATCCGATCAGCCACAATGCTGGTGGCTTTACGGATGCAGCGTGTGGTGTAGATGTCTTCAATAGAGGGGAGAGAGACCCCGATGATCTTCTCCGCTGGCCCCGCTATCCGCTGTAGGGTCTTGCGGTCTGATATGGCACAATTCCCGAACCAGACAGTGATGTAGCCGCTCAGGATGCTCTCGATAGTTCCTCTATAGAAGGTGGTCAGGATCGGTGGTGGAAGCTGGGCCTTCCTCAGTCTTCTCAGAAAGAAGAGACGCTGTTGGGCTTTCTTGTGTAAGGAGCTGGTGTTGAGGGACCAGCTGAGGTCCTTCTCTAGGTGGACACCCAGGAATTTGGTGCTTTTGATGATTCCCACAGAGGAGCCGTTGATGCTCATCGGAGAGTGGTTGCCTCGTGTCCTCCTAAAGTCAACAACCATCTCCTTTGTCTTGTCAACATTCAGAGACAGGTTGTTGTCTTTACACCAGTCCGTTAGCCTCTGCACTTCCTCTCTGTATGCTGACTCGTCGTTCTTGCTAATGAGACCCACCACGGTCGTGTCATCAGTGAACTTAATGATGTGATTCGAACTGTGTGTTGCTACACAGTCGTGAGTCAGCAGTGTGAACAGCAGGGGACTGAGCACACAGCCTTGTGGGGCCCCAGTGCTCAGTGTGGTGGTGCTGGAGGTTCCCGATCCGTACTGACTGAGGCCTTCCGGTCAGAAAGTCCAGGATCCAGTTGCAGAGGGAGGTGGTCAGGCCCAACAGGCTCAGCTTCCCGATCAGTTGTTGGGGGATGATAGTGTTGAATGCTGAGCTGAAATCTATGTACAGCATTCGAACGTATGTGTCGAATGCTGTACATATTTATGACACATTAGTTCCAAAAAACATAAAATTCCAAAAGGTTCACATATTTTTTCTTGCTACTGCATATATAAAAATATATATAGTATTGCATAAGGCATCCTTTGCACTACTCAAGGATTTCTGAGTTAAAATCTAGAGTTCAAGGAAGGGGGAGGGGTCACGTCCCCAGCCTTAGATTAACTGCTATGTGGTGGAGGAAACATGGATGTTGAGCATGAGCTCCTACAAGTCAAGCTTGAGAAACTGCAGATTGTCTGCACTCCCCAAGCCTCTGCTGGATCCATGTAAATAGGCTTTTAAAATTGTATTCACAAGTAAATTTAGGATTTACAAAAATGTTTTATTAAAAGTAAACAATAAAAAGCAGAAGTAGGCAAAGGTTAAAACACTGTTGTGTAATACCAAAACCAGGGATTGATAAAAAAAAAAAAAGAGTAATCAAGAACATAGGAAACATTCAAGTTAAATGAAGGGGAAAAAACAGCTGCAAGACGGGTAAAAACTGCAATGAACTTAGGCCATGTCCGCATGTAGCCGGGTATTTTTTTTAAAACAGAGATTTTTCTCTGTGGTTTTCGCCTTTCGTCCACACGCAAACGCAGTTTTGGTCGTTGAAAACGGAGCTTTTGTAAAAAGTTGAAGATTTTCCAAAACACTGTTTTCAGTGATGTTGTGTGGACAGGGGAAACGGAGATTTTGGCTTGTTGTAACGTCACCTTGTGCCGATGATGTAATTGTCTGTGTGCCAGTCTCCTTGATTTTATGTCAGCTTTGTTTAGGAGGATATTTTGCGCAATAGTGGATGTACAGTAAACTAGTGACTAGTGTCGTTGCGAACTGGACTTTTTACATGTGTGTACATACAGTACACGCACAGTTACTCACACATTATGTTAATGAACAGAGGTGACAATGTAATACTAAGTTCACTGCTGCTACATACAGTACTGTACAAAACTCTGACGACGCAGAACCCAGACAGACACAGATGCAGACAGTGACTGCTGTTTCGGACGAGATCCCCCTGATTTCTACAAAGCGAAACAGGTAATGACGTTTTGTCTAGACTTCTGATTCCCTTCTGGCTCCCTGTTGATTAAGGGGGCTCCTAACAGCACTTAGGCATTTTGCGTTTTCATGTTGACAAACATGTTTTTAAAAATACCCGGCTACGTGTGGACATGGCTATATAAAGTAATGAACTTGCATAGTCTAAATGAGAAAGGGGATAGAAAAAAGAAGTCACAGATTAAGGCAGAACTCAGGATTTCACCGCATCTGGTGGGATAGAATTTTAATGTGAAAGGTGCTAGTTTTGACATTGTTTGGATAAAACCCATTAAAATAACCAGATATACTGTAGCATATTGCAGTTGTGATGCTGTAGGTTGTTGCATCTGAACAGGCCCAAATTTTAATGTTTTGCAAGACCCTTGATACACAGTCACACAACCAATAGCAAACTGGATTTTACTGAACATGGCTTGATTATAGTGGATGAAAATGAGTATTCCAGAAAGAAGATGTATTCTATTTTTACTGGAGCTTGACTTTTGCCACATTCATCTTCAGATGGATCTTTCCATAACATGCCACAAAGTGGTTAGGCAACGTTCCATAATCCTACTGTTGTCTTTCCTCCACACATCAAACAACAGTTTGACCTAAGTTGACTGCAAGTTGTATCTAAAGTCACTGTAGAAGGTTAACTGGGTGGGAGTACGGAGGCTTCTTGCTCAAAGAAACCCCTGTCTACAGCGTTACACTGTGGTCTTCTGCAAAGTACTGTGTCCCATGAGACAGTCGGGGCACACCTGCAATTTACCCAGTTTCCTTCCTAGCAGTTGTTGCTGAGTTGTGTTAAAAACACTGTAAAATTGGAAAAATATTCTTCACCACACTAAAGCTTCTTTTCCTATGTTGACTCCTCTTTGGTATCAGGACTATAGACATTGTACATTGTTTCACTCTGTCCAGGATATAATCTTAATGGACACTGTTGTTGGACATGCTGTAGCACTCCCTACACCAGGTCAGTTATTCTGTTCTCATGATGTAATCATCATGTCATGCACACCATGATTCTGATGATAAACTAGCATTAATAATGTTACTGGTGCTAATGTAATTGGTGCTGTTATTGGTGCCATGCAGGTAAGGAGGATTTAGAATAAAACTCTTGTGAATGTGAAAAAGAATAACATTAACATCAAATGTTATCTAAAGCTACCTGCCTCTTTCAGCTTCTAAACTGTTTTGATCGCTATTAGCAACCACCTCCATGTCTGTTTTCACACACCTGCATGACTGAACACTTAAGGAAAAAAGGGCAAATTACATATAATAGTCAGCAGGTGGTGACATTACGTCTTCATCATCACATTTGTAAGGCAAATGTAGTGAAGTAGAAAGTAGAGATATTTGTTGTAGGATATAGTATATAGGATATACACGGATAAACCTACTCAAGTAAAGTACATATATATGAAAACTGTCCTTCAGTTACTCTTTAAGTAGAGTAATGAAGTTAATATGGGGCCAGGGGTAGCTCAGTGGTTAAAGCATTGGACTACGGTTCAGAAGATCCCAGGTTCAAACCCCACAACCACCAAGTTGTGGGGCGACTGTTGGGCCCTTGAGCAAGGCCCTTAACCCTCAATTGCTCAGATGTGTAATGAGATTCTGGATAAGAGCATCTGCCAAATGCCTAAATGTAATATACTTAATTACATTCCACCTCTGCCTACACTCTATACAACTCCGCCACTGCGTGCAGTACCAAGCCCAGTTAGGAAATGGGAACACAGTATATAAGTGTAAATGGTGTAAAAAGGCATACTGTGTAAAACCGGTACCAGATCTTGAGGATTAAGTGATTGAATGTGGTGACTCCTAGGATATAAGCGACCAAGCACAAAAAAAATGAAGGCCAACAATCTAGAAATTAGATTCATGGAAGGGTTGCATCAGAAGGGCATCCAGCATAAAACCTGTGCCAAGTCATTGGCATGTAAAGCAGTAAATGTAAGCAGTTAAACACATAATGTACCCAGTTTGAAAGCACCAAACATTTTCTGGTTTGGTTTTACAGTATGTACTGGTAATAAATTTCATGTTGTGGTCAAATCCACAAGAACTTATAGGAATCGTGACGAGCAACTGCTAATGGAAGGTAAACAACCAGAACAACAATCATGACAAAGTCCAAACATCTTGGAGGTCTCAGAGCTACAAGTATTTATAATTACACCAATTGCTATACATTTGACATTATACTGTACATGTAACCCAAATCAGTTATGCTTAGCTGTCAATAGACAATCAAATTCAGGCATTGGGAAAGTACTGTAGGAGCATCCCTTTATTAGGCAAAAAATACAAAGGTATAAATGAAACAATATTCTTGACTTTAGTTTTTCTCCTGGTCACACTCCATTAAAGAGCAATTCAATGTACACTGAATACAACGAGAACTAATTCCTCTTTCCATTTTCTCTTACTAAAATATGTATTAATGTGTACTGTTAACATTTTTTTTATTCTTAATTATTACTAATCACAGTGTGCATTGCTCCTTTATTTGTCACTGCATTTTCTTTCACTTTCTTTGCTGTACATTTATTTCTCTCTCTCTCTCTCTCTCTCTCTCTATCTCTCTATCTATCTATCTATCTATCTTTCCACCAGCTCTTCTTGTTCATCTCCTTTGTAGCTTTCTGGAGTTGGACATGTAGCCCTAGCAAATAGAACTCGTCAACTAAAACAGCAGCTTTTACAAATCTCCCAGGCCTTATTATTAATCATATAATAAACATGATGAGGATTTCTGTTATGTTGTTGTGAGCAATACAAAGATTACAGGATTTTAGTCCTGTGGTATCCACTGAAGGCTATTGTTTAGAAGGCTGGAGTTGTAATGGCATTTAGTATCTCAGACAGAAAAGTTTTACATGCATCCTGAAGCGGGAAAACATCCACTGAATAGAACGCCTGAGGTTTTATCCATGTCTGTTGCTCTAACATGGGAGATCATTTCCATTTCCCTCCACAAAAGAAGAATTAAGGGATGATTTCAGGGTATTAAAGCACTAGAGCTGGTATTGTCTCACTATTCTGATTAGGGTCCTATTGTCACAATCCAGACAGAGGTCATGCCGAGTTCAGATCTGAAGATTAACACACTCATTGGGTATATATGTGATATGTTAAAAGCTCTCATTTTAGTCACAGTTCTTTGTCTATTTTAGCACAAATGCTTGAAACTTGGGGAAAGTGGACACAAGATGGTACTTCAGACTAAATCATTTGAAACGCTGTGTCAAGGTTGGGCATACCTGTACTGTGTTCATGCAATTAAACTGTTTTAATTAGGCAATACTAGGTAATGGTGACCCAGATGGTGCTGTTATTGTCAGTTTAATTAGTGTGAGTACTGGAAATTTAATCTACAGTAAAAGTGATAAAAGTATAGGGACATGCAGATGGTCTAACACTACATATAAAACTACACACACACTGCACCATCTGCACTCTTCCCTATAATTGATATATCAACATAAATGATTTCCCACACAGAGTGAAACAATGTAAAAATAATTCCAATTATGAGTTACAATAGGTTCATTCTGAACATTTTTGACACACATACAAAGGATACGGTACTGTAAATTAATACATAAATTGCTTTATACATACAGATGTTCATATAGGATGCCTTACATCACTGTGGCCTGGTATGTGATATGTTCAAGACTCTTAAGAGGTTAAACAAATTGACTTGTATTCAGTCCTGTGAAAAAGTCACTTAAAGTGTCTTATGGATCAAAGTTTCTTCAGCTTCATCTTATCTACGCTCTCTGTTGCCAGCATGACAGAAGTATTCGTTTTACGATTCTAGATATCAAAGACAAGGGTGCAAGAACGTTCTCTTCTTGAGATCAATCAAACTGCTTTATTATTTCATCTACGTGCCTCTATACAAGGTTAGAAGAGACGTTCTCTGTTGTTTAGTGACCAGATTATGGACGTTCCGCTCCTCAGAAACAATGTCAAATCCCATTTATCTAACCTGACAAAATCAAGAAGGAGGTGTCAGACGAGAAATGAATTCAAATTTATTTTTTTCAGGGATGCAGCAAAACCCCAGCAGAGCATTGTACATCTGGGAGGATTTATGGCAGGCGAAATTAACCTCACATTCAGTGGGTCGTCACTGTCATGGCAAGTGGAACAACAATAAAAAGTGACAGACCTCTGTCCCTTGGTGCGGTACCGTGTGACTAGTGCATTGTTTGTGACAGCTTGCTGTAATCTTGGGAGACTACTTGGGGGTGCTGGTAATTAGTACGAGCGCATCATGAACAATTACGGTGAGTGCACTTTGCCTCGACAGGCTCGAACCATTGCGGTCCAAGAGAGATTTCAATCAAGTTGGATTTCTTCTGGGAGTTTATTAACACTTAGCATGTGAAAAGACCTCAGAGAGACAACCATGCATGGCTGACCGCCGAATGTGAATATTTAATGTGTGACTGTATTATGGCTCTGTTTTAATTATTTTAGAAAACCCCACAGGCTTATGAAAACAAACAAAAATAATCATTTTAGGATCCAGAGGAACAATGAAAAAACAGTTGCAAAGGTAAGGCTCTGGAGATTTGAGGCTAGAAATTGATATCTCCGAAGGAGAAAAAAATACTTCACAAACAACTCTCACACAAACACGCACATATACACTCCAAGGGTGTTTTCGCATAATATAGAAAAATCTAATTGACTGTAAAAATGTACCATCAGTCAAACATCCCCTGCCTTCATGACTCTTTATTAATCCATGGATATTAATGACACACATTTGTCAATGCATGGTATAAAGTGTGACAGAATTATTTTTTTTGTTTCGTGACAGAGAGGTGGTGACCTACCACAGACAGATATCTGTAAGCAAGTTGAATACAACTGCACAAGCTGCTCCTTATCTTATTTACATAATTCACCCTTTGCACCCATATGCTCACAGGACGGTCACAACTGTTCTTCTCTTCTCATTCTAAACGCTGTTCCTGAACTCAGCTCTGGGGGGGTACGCTTAGGAAGATCTAGCTCAAGAAAGCTACTTTTTCTTCTCTCTCCTTAGAAGCAGCCCTGCTAATGCTGCTTTTGTCTGCCTTCATTGGGGAGAAGCAGAGAGCCTGCAAAGCGCCCATAATATGCATCGCTAATAACAAGTGCAAAACAGGATCAACATTTCTCTTTCCCTCTCTGTGCTGTCTTTCACACTCAAGGCCTCCCAGAGAGGGGCGATCTTGGTGGCAGATGTTTTTAACAACGGGCTTGGTGTGAAGGTTCATTGACGGGCTACAGGAATGGGCTCCAATCCCTGAGTGCATAAGATTTCCCACTGTGTTGAAGAGAAGGCCAGATTAGACTTGTCTATAAGGGGACAGCAGGGCTCAAATAAGACAGCCAAGATTTGAGGCTGGTACAGCAGAGGGTAATGGATTCGTCACATGAGCGCTTGAATGGCCATTCAGACATACTGTATAAAAGTCTATACAATATACAATCTGGAAATGTCGGAGCTTTCAATCTAATCCCATCAGTCTGCACATAGTCAATCTACTGTTCTCTATTGTGCAAGTCAGATTTGGTGTAATGAAAGGGTTTACTGCAAACATCATGAGCAGTACATGCTGAATATCCTATTTCTGTGTCAAAATCTCTTTGTTCCTTGTGCTGCTTGTCTTTGCCCTCGGACCCTTCCTCTTATCCCCTACCTGTAACCACATAACTTAGTAGCATTACTTCCTAAAGCCAATAGAGAGCAGCATAGAGCTGCTTATAGTAAAAACACACACACACACATACACACATATTTTGCCACTGACTCCTTCAGATTGCTGCTAAAGCTCATATATTGAGCTGCAGAATTTAATTATAGGAGCTCATCACCAGCAGCTTGCCTTATGTATTATTTTAGTCAGTAAAACAAAAGTTTCTTTTTTCCCAGACATGGGCATTAACTAAACATTTGGCTACATGTTATAAATATTCTATTCTATTCTATCATATTATGCATACATATGCATTTCTTTTTTAAATACAGCGATAAAGAAAATATAATTTTTGTTGTTTTTATTTAAAAACAGTATCTGTACATGTATATATACTGTAGATATATTGAATTATAATATATTTATACAAATACAGATAGTGTTTTCTAAAATAAAAATACTGTAACATTCCAACAATTTGATATTTACATTAGCTTCTATTTAAATAAATAAATGAACATTTATTTACACTGATATATTAATATGTTTCTGAAAAGAGTATAGTATTCACTTTTTTTGCTTTTTATATTTTCCGTACAATAAAAATGAAAAATAAAAATCTGCATAATCTTCAAAACCTAGAACTATACAGAAAAGACATATGCACACAGCATACAGTACACACATACACTGACACAAGCACATATCAAAAAATTTAATTGCAAATTAAAAAAAGATACATTATTAACAATCCTGCTTAATATCAGATTATTTAAAGCAATTCTACGAACTAAAATTAAATCAGAAAACAATCAAAACTCATTTTATTCTTGGAGAGTCATATGCATGTTTTGGAATGGAAGAATGGAATGTTTCTCTCTCTAAGCTTTCTTTCTCTCTTTCCCTCACTCATGTGAGCAATGCTGGGACCCGAGCAGTAAACCCATACATGGCTCTTGCTGATGACAGATCAGCCTGGATGTAAACATTATTCTAAAGACATTTATGGACCAGGCAGTGTGGCAGTTTGCATTGTTTATTTGTCCTCTCCACTGTGAAGGGAAGAAGTCATATTCATATTTGACTTGCGTGCAGAACAACATCATACAATTTTAATGACTCTTAAGCGTCACATTTTTCTTTTCATTTTTCTCGTGCTGCAGCGACTTAATATGCATCAGCTGTACTTGTTGGTTTGTGGTGACATTTTTATAATTCCATACCAGCCTCTGGTATTTATTTATGCACAATAGGCCATATTTTTGTTGAAAAATGGCACAATCATGCCATGGCACAATCGTTTGACATTTCATAACGCTGACAGATTTTAAGTGCCAGTTCGCCTGCCACAGCGATGAAAATAAATAATTTTTTAATGAGGTTATAGGCTTCATTGTTTGCAGATCCAGGGCTGATATTTGAGCTGTAACTCATGTTTACTCGGGGCGTTGAGCTGAGCTATGTAGAAAGACAGAACACTCATGTGATGATCTGCTCACCCAATGTCTGCTCATATGGACATTCATTATGCAGTTAGATTTAAATAAAACTAGGCTAAAAAAAACTAATCTCACATGGTCCATTTATGTATATACTGTACACAATGCTGCCAAAGCAATATTATAAAATTACAATGCCAAAATGTACAATGCAGTGTTGGCAAAGTGATGAAAACAGACAACTAGAGTTATTGTGCCTGCAGGGACACGGGTGCACAAATGTATATAGATCCATGGTGCATCCACTAGTATTTAATAATGTTGATTTTGGGCTTTTTATGCAGTTTCATGCAACAGTTATCTAGATGTCTGTTCTTCTGGAGCTCAGTATAAAGGGCCAAAAGGTGTGTTTGGCAGCGTCCAGCATTTTGGGATGGAGAGTTAGCTGCACCAGTTATCAGGGGTGCACAAGGGACAAATGCTTCTTTAAAAATAACTGAGAGCAGCTGGCTTGTGCGGTCTTTCAGCAGGGCCCCTCCTGCAAGAAGGAGTGCATGGTGACCCCCACTCTCAAGCTCCAGGCCCAAGCTTTAAAGGTTAATGTGGACCCACAGATTTCAGCTGAGCCGTGTTCCATTACTGCTGTACAAGTGTGTGGGTTACAAAATCGCTCCCAGTCGACACAGAGAAGCACTTGCATATCCACAGAGAGATGGTCATGGAAATAATTTATGGCCATTAACTTTCTGGCCCTGACACGGTGCAGCATGTCAGAGGAACACTCAAAATGTATTAATGGTTAGTAATTTATATGATATGCTTTCACAAGTCTATCCCTAAAGCCCACCTGCATTTAGATGTATGGTAACAACATGTAAAGTGGTTCTGGCCGAATACAGAAGATGAACACTGAACGAACACTATTCGTCAGATCGAAGACTTCCATAAATACTGTATGTGTAGCAGATCTGCTGCTGATTCAATTCAATCCTACGTCTGTGTACACATTTATATTTAATATGCTTTATCTTGCATTTAGTGTTAACTACCTCTAGAACTGGTATAACCTATTTACTTGTTTATTGTATGCATAAATTATTTACATTTAAAAAAAAGATACAAATTCATTTTACAATTTCAGTCATACTACTAGTCTCACAGTCGAGAAACAAATGAATGTCTTTTTTAAGTAACAACCAATTACAGTTCTAAACCCAGGCATTGATGTGACCAGGCCTAACAGCTCAGGCTAATTAAGACATATCTTCTCTCCAGTTATATGTTCTCAGGCTGCCTGCAGATGCCCCTTGGTACAAGATTTCAGTTTGACCCGCAGATCTGCTGTTCACCTGTCACTCCGAGCGGTGGTTAGACATGCCACACTACGCAATTACACTCTCCAACCACTATCCTTCACCCACCCGGGCATCATTACTGCCTGTCACCTTGAACTGCTCCTTTTAAAACTTTGTTTGGAATAGTCCAGCCACATGTGTCCTCCTGCTACTGACGAACTATGAGCAAGTGGTGAATGAGCTATCCTGACAAAGACATTACCCAAAAGCCCCTCCGCTTCAGATCTGACCGATGAGATCATCATGCTGTGCCTTGATCCAGCTGTCTTTCTGATGGTATGAAAAAAAAAAAAAAACACAATTTCCTCCCCATGCACATTAATGTGAGAATGCAATGATTATAAGAATATTTATTTTAAATCCCCTCAAACTGAACACAGAGATCACTCTTTAGTTATTTCATATGGTAGTTGTTCAGGATTTGGTTGTGTGATATTTCCCTCTGTTTCTCTTGGCAGAGGTATGAAGGTATGTGGGTACATGTGTCGTTTGAGCGAGTGGGGAAGATATTGTACTGGATTGTCAAGGTTAAGGTCTGTGCTCTAATGTGGTGACAGGGCCAGGAGCACATTTTACAACATCTTAGGCAAGTGCTTCCTGTAAAAACAAAGCTTTTAAGCACTCAATTTATGGCCTCCTTACAGTTTGGACCAGTGCCTGTTTCTCCTGTTACTGCAGCACTGTTACTGTGCCTCTGGGTTACTACTTTGCATTTAAAGTGGAAAGAATCTACATTTCATAGACATGCAGTGCAAGCGGCACTGGCAGGAGCAGAGGAAATGAGGATCTGACTTCCACCATAGTGATAATATCATACAGACGAAGCAGCTTCACTCTACTTCTTCTACACTAATGTGTCAAGCTTTTGTTGTTTTACACTCATCTTGTTACTGAGTGAATAAGTGCTTAAATGAAGTGCATACAAAGTAGGGAATAGCTCAGGATACATGTGTTTGAACACAACATTGCTCTTTCTTTCTTTCTTTCTTTCTTTCTTTCTTTCTTGCAGATACAATGATTAGTTGAAATCGAGACTCAGTTTGGGGTCATGAGCTATCTTAATTATCTGACAAGATTCTCTCTCATCATTCGCTCTTCTCTGATTTCAACAACTCTCCTCCCATTTGTAAACAAGCTGGCGTCTACACTTTCATTGGCTAAAGGGTTGGCTAGTGGCAGAGGAGTTAGACAGGTGTCATGTCTATATGGTGTTTTTCCCAAGGGGTAGCTGGGTACCAAGAAAAACAAACTAAACAGAGGTTAACTGCAGTGACCCCTGAAAGCACCGCACCAACAATGCCACAGAGAGATGAACTCAATGTACTTATAGATCCAGGCAGATACTGAAGTTCTTTTGTCATCAGGTGAATAGTGGGATGACTGTTTGTCACTGATCACACTGAGCTGAACAGATTTTTCAGTTTAGAAAAAAAAAAGCTCTTCATGTTATGATCATAGTACAAGTGAGATTTATTCATATTCATGAGCAGGAGCCTAACCTAGGAGCACAGGATTGTGAAAGTCTGTGGCAGGGCATTATGCACATACTGTACAAATGAGTACATTGGGGTAGTTTAAAGTAGCTCCTCCTACTGGCATGTTTTTGGAAGGAATCTAGATGAAACACATGGAAAGTAATGTAAAGAGCAAAGTTTGGGCACACAAGTTAATGTGAAACAGAGATACTGTACATGCGATCATGTCTGCACTGTATGTACACTAATGTACACTGATTAGCCATAGCTTTAAAACCTCCTCTTGAGTATCCCATAAATTGCTGATCAGATGAGAATATTCCCCCCTTTTTTGGTTGCAAAAAGACATTTTTTTTCTTTGAAATTAAATGTATAGTTTCCTTTATGCTCTCTAACAGGCTTGTGTGGATGTTCTACTAACCTGAAACTACCAGTTAAACCATGGAAACCTGCAGTAAACTAAATTTAGTGATACCCACAAGTGACCAGCAGAGAGCAATTTGAGAACTGTCAGTTGAAAAATCACACCTGATGTTCTCAGTTTTGGTATTAAATTCACACTACGCAGACAAATCAGATCTGAATACGGCTTGCTTCTCACAAATTTGAGATTGCTCTTGGTTTCAGTTTCAATGTTCCAAAATCGACAATCAGAGGAAAAAAAAAAGACAATAATAGGTTTAAATAATGTTGTCAAAGTCTAATACAAGACAAAACCAGGAAACAACAGGGAAACGTAAGATATTCGTCTGGAATCTTTGAGACTACATTTTTTTTCTCTTTTCTCCTTTTTTAAGGTTTTGGGATTAGGTGTGGGTATGAGTCGGTAAGCATGCTGATATATTTCTAATGTTTTCTATGTTGTTTGCCTGTATATGTTTTTTATTTTATGTTTTAATTAACCACTTGTAACATGTGATGTTACATTTCAAGGGGCTATCCTTTCAATATATTTAATTTAAATAAACAAAATGTTCTGTTGGAATGAAATGGTTGTTCAAGGTTTAACTCTCAGTATGATAAAAAAAGTTTTGTGTTATTTTTTTTACACAAGATTCTGAAAGTACTATGTGCAGTGTTAGTGGGTACATGACTGGCAATTACAAGGAGTTTGAGACAGAGTGTGTCTGGTTCTTTTGATAGATGGAGAACAGTTATGGTGGTAGAGGGTGAGGCAAGGCAATTTCAAACATATCCATGGCCTGACTCAGAAAGAGAGAGAGAGAGAGAGAGAGAGATCAAGAGGGAGGAGAAAAGAGGAGATGAGAGAGAAGGGGAGAATCCTCCTATTTTGCGATGATGATGTGCCCTGCCGCTTCAGCTGTCTGCACCCGCTCTCTAAATGTTTCTTTATGACAGATAAACACAGCGAACTAAAAGCCCATTTAAAGCTGTCAGGGTTTGACAACCATTACCCTTTCATTTATATGTCTCCATGCAAGCATCATTTGTAAAACTCAATACAAGTATACAGTACCTCCTTCTGTTCTCTCTCTCTCTCTCTCTCTCTCTCTCTCTCTCTCTCTCTCTCTCATTACTCTAATTTTCATGTCTCTTTGCAACCACCTTTACACTTCTTGTCCATGACCCTGCCTATAAGAACAGTGATTCACAGACATTAAAGTATGTACAGGTGCCAGTAGCAAGCTAACCGTGCTAGTTACAGTAATCTGCTTACCCTGACCAGTCACAATAATAACCATAAGAAACATTATTGGTTATAACATCAAATATTGAAATAAAAAAGAGTTTCAGCTCAAATTCAAACTAAATTTTTATTTGTCACATACACAGTCATACACAGAACGATATGCAGTGAAATGCTTATACGACCGCCCATGACCTTAAAATAAAAATAAAAAATTAACAAGAAATAAATAGTGGAATAAAATAAGAACAAGTTTAGCTACTTAAACATGAGAAAATAGAACAAAATATGCAAATTCTCAAATATATATAAGAAATATAAAAAACTTATCCGTACAAATGTAGACAAAAATAACAATACAGTACATGGAAATAAAAATGGAAATAAATGGAAATGTCCATAAGTGTCCGGAGTACAGCGTACCGAGGTATGTGCAACTGTGCATGAGTGAACAGATGAATAATGTCCATAAGTGTCCATTACTGTGCGGTGTGCCAAAATGCAAAGATGATTAGTGTTCAATGAAAAATGTGAAGTTTAGTACAAATATCCCATGACCAGAGCTTTTTACAGTAGTTCCTCGCTGCACCATAGGAGGACGAATGGCGTCATCAAAGCTGCCCAATTAAAGTTTGTATAGTATTTTAACATACAGTATGGGCAAAGATTTTGGTACACATCATCTTTTAGTTGTGTAGTATGCATATATGAATTTTTAATTGCTTACCATTGTTTGGTGTGGGGCCGGCATTCGATTTCGTCTGTGTGCATTGCAGTTTCTCTGGGTACTCCGGTTTCCTACCATAGTGCAAAGACATGAAGATTAGCCTAACTGTCGTTCACATATTGCCCATAGTGTGTGAATGAGCATGTGAGCCTGAGTATGTGTGCATGGATTGAAACCCTGTGACTCTGCATACAGGATAAAGCAGTAAAGACAATGAGTGAGTGAGTTAGTATTTGGTGTGGTCATAACATGAGTGACTAGTGTGAAAATACTAGTCTAGGCATGTATATACTTATATCACTCATATACTTCATACTGTATTTCTACATAGCATTCTACACTTTTCTTTCTTTTAGTTTCTCTTTGAGTCAAGTTTCAGATATGTTGGTTCTAAGTGCTACCTAAAACAAGGCAAGTTATCCCTCAAAGTAAGAAAGATGCTGTTCTTATTTATAGAGATAGCCAGTATAAAGAGTATGAGGAGAACACAGGCCATTGTTGGATGCATTTGGTGAGCTTATTCAAACAGGTCCTGGCCAGAACAATATTATCACTGTGCTAGGTCAGTGACCCAGTTTCATTCATGGTTTTGCATGGTAAGCTCTGGTGCCTCAAGGTTGCAAGCTCTTACATGACAACTTCTTCACTCTGTTTGCACGACTCAATGAAATAGCAAAGAGTAAATGTGAACTCTGGATTGATGACACAAATGATGAGGTCTATTGTAAAGACAATAACACACAATGGCAACAATCATGGAGGAGAAATACAGTGAGGTCTATGTTGTGAGATGGAAAAAAGAGCCATGTGCCTTTGAAAATGTCCAACAACTAATCTTAATGTGCACTTATAAACAGCCATTTATTTAGCAGAGATGTTATGGGAGTGACCATTGATCTACTTACGTTCTCATAGATAGTGGTGTAGTCTCTTATACAAAGGATTGGCACAAAGCCTCGAAGCCAAAGAAGGCGATCTGCACTGGCTGCTTATGTAGAAGATCAGGCAAGATATGACAAAGATTCTCATGGACCAATCAACAAGATGCATCAGATTTTATCACTGTGCCCAAACACTATTTATGCATGTGAAAATTACACAAACATCACAGTGCTTCAGAATATACTACAGTACCATGTACAGTCAAAAAAAAAAGTAAATGAAAGTAACAATGTTGAAATATACAACACACTGTATAAAGAAATCACACACCCTAATATTTCAAAAGATTTATTTCCATCAAGAGTTTCTCTCCAAGATCCTGTATTGTTGATGGCAGAGTCAGATTGCTGTGTAAAGCCTTTTTCAGTACACCACAAAGATGGTGTGTGGGGATAATGTCTGGACTTTGTGGTGGACAATCTTCTTCTTTGTCTTTCGGCTGTTCCCTTTCAGGGGTCGCCACAGCGAATCATCTGCCTCCATCTAACCCCATCCTCTGCATCCTCTTCTCTCACACCAACTAACTTCATGTCCTCTCTCACTGCATCCATAAATCTCCTCTTTGGTCTTCCTCTAGACCTCCTGCCTGGCAGTTCCAACCTCAGCATCCTTCTACCGATATATTCACACTCTCTCCTCTGAACATGTCCAAACCACCTCAATCTGGCCTCTCTGACTTTATCTCCAAAACATCTAACATGGGTTGTCCCTCTGATGAACTCATTCTTGATCCTATCCATCCTTGTCACTCCCAAAGAGAACCTCAACATCTTCAGCTCTGCTACCTCTAGCTCTGCCTCCTGTCTTTTCTTCAGTGCCACTGTCTCTAAGCCGTAGAGCATTGCTGGTCTCACCACTGTCCTGTACACCTTTCCTTTCATTCTCGCTGATACTCTTTTATCGCACAACACACCTGACACTTTTCTCCACCCATTCCAACCTGCCTGTACTCGTCTCTTCACCTCCTTTGAACACTCTCCATTGCTCTCGACCGTTGACCCTAAGTACTTAAAATCCTGCACCTTCTTTACCTCTGCTCCCTGTAGCCTCACTGTTCCTCTTGGGTCCCTCTCATTCACACACATGTATTCATGTATTAGTGGTACACACACCACTTTGTGGTGGACAATCTATGTGTGAAAATGGCGTCTCATGCTCCCTGAATGACTCAATTTCTCAATTTTAGTCTGATAAATCCTGCCATTGTCATCTTGAAATATGCCCCCATCAAGGATATATAAGGATAAATATGGATTCATTAGAGCACCTGACCACCTGACTCTCTTCGTGCTTGCTGGGTTTTCTCCAGGTACTACAGTTTCCTCCCACAGTCCAAAGACATGCAGATTAGGCTAATTGACATTTCCAAATCACCATTAGTATATGAATCCATGTGTGAATGTTTCCAAGAGGTCCTACCATCCTCAAAAGCACCATCAAAGCAGTTTGCTGGAGGTCTTCTCCACCATTGTAGTGATGCATGGTGTGCCCTGAGAATTTTTTTTTTAGAACCAACATTAACCTTTTCAGCAAATAAAACTGGTTATTGGATCAGACTACTTAGGCCAGCCTTCAATGAGCATCAATGAGCCTTGGTCGCCCCTTTACCCTTCCTTGTACTTCAACATCCCACAAGATGTCTAACGCTGCTTTTTTTGAGTTGCTCTGAACCAGTTGTCTAGATATCACAAATTGGCCCATATGGCTAAAAATCTGATGCTGACTCCCATAGAATGGTGTCAGAATACACAGGGTTATTTTGGTTGCAGACGGGGGATATACTCAATATTAGGCGGATGGTCATAAACTTGTGGCGGCACAGCGGCTTAGTGGTTAGCACTGTTGCCTTGCACCTCCAGGTCCTACTGTAGGTTAAATTCCCACGTTCGGTCTGAGTGCATGGAGTTTGCATGTTCTCCCTGTACTTGGTGGGTTTCCTCCGGGTTGTCCAGTTTCCTCCAGCAGTCCAAAGACATGCACATTAAACTAATTGGTGTTTCCAAATTGCCTGTAGTGTGTAAATGTTGACCGGAGGTCCTGCCACGCTTGTACAAGTTGGGAATAAATACAGTGGTCATCATTGGTCTCCATGGTGTGTAGTTGGACTACAGAGGTTCCTAGATGAATTAATAGATGGTCATAATGTTATGGCTGATTGGTGTATATCATGTCTAAGGGTTACTAATGGCACATAATTTCAATATTTTTTTGTTTGGGAAAATAATGAAATGACATTGTGGTCTCATAACACTAGTGATGCCTCCGATACTTCCTGTTTAGTGCTTTGGTTTGCAACATTGTGCTCTTCTTGCTTCTCACAGCTGCCGGCACTGCACAACTCATGCTATGAAAAAGGGCGGGATTTCAGAAATATTACTTCCAGCAGTTGAATTATTCTTGATTAAGGTAGACAAGGAGCAACACAAGCATACACAAGGAGTGATAACGATTGAAGAAAGAAGACAAGTTATTCTATAGTGTATGGAAATAGATGCAGATTTACATTCAGTTACAGGGTAATTCATTACTAAAATTGTAACAGACTACTGTAAGTGTAACAACAAGTCATGGTAAAGGTCTTATTACCAATATCCATCACCTTCTTCTCTATTTGCACTTTACTGAGTGTGTCCCAGTTCTAGTATAAGGAATGCAGTGCTTGAAGGGTGGAGTGATTATTATAATTTTTGTTCATCGTGCAGTTGACTATGTATACTGTAGGAAAACAGATTTTGCTATTTTTATGTGGCATCAGTAGCTGTTCATGAAATTAATTTAGCTGATATTGTCTGATTGAGCTTTCTGTTGAAAAATCTAGCATGGTGTAAACAGTTAGAAAGTGCCAAAACACAGTCTGTGCTGGTCAAACTGGTAGACCATCTTTGCCAGCCTGGTTTTTGGCAGCTTACTGGTCACACCAAACTGGACCTGTCATGCAGACATGGAGAGACTAGAGATTTATTATACTTTTACTAATGAGTGGGGAAAAAAATCTCAGTTAATGAGACAATTTAACTTCTACGTTTTGTGCAGTTGAAGCAGGAGGTTCTGGTATTCATAATGTCAAATACTGTAGGTCTTTAACAGGTTTTGTAAAAGAAAAAAAATAATGTTGTGGCTGTACCTTGTGGAAAGTGTTTGTCTGGGCTTTCAGTTTGACTTTATGTTCGGTTATGTTTATAATTTTTTTTGTGCTCATGCTGTTCCTGTTTGTTTTTTGCTGTTGTTTGCGATATTAAATTAAACGATTGATAAAACTATAATGGAGTTTTGTTTGGAGAGGGGCCGTCTTTATGAGATTAGCAGTTAAACAGAAAATCTGCTTTCCCCGTGTTATAGCTTAATAGATGTAATAGGTCATAATATGAGATATCTGGAATTTATTTAGCGTGTCTGCAGTATGAGCAATGGACACCACATACATATTTGTGTTACGTAATTGGTGTCACAGTGAAACCTGGCACCAAAATAGATCCTCCAGAACCCACTTGAAAGCATTGCATAGAGACATTCACAACTTGGTACTTCTCCAGAATTCACTTTTTTTCAGAAATAACCTAAAGCTACTATAGTAGGAACTGCTTGGTTCAGCCTTTTTCAAAGACTTTCAATAGGGCTCATATAAGGACACTTTAGGATAGTCTGATGTTTCATTATTAGACATTCTTGGATGCATTTAGCTGTGTGTTTTATGGCATAATCCTGTTGGAGAATCCATGACATTGGCGAGTATGTTTCAATATGCCTTGAAAGACTTAAGATTTCTTTTTGCCCTGCATAGATTTAAGGCACTCCATGTCAGAAATAGAATGAAAAAAATAGAATAAAAAAAAAAATAAATAGGCTAAATGACTGAATAGAATAAAAGATTGAGGACATGTGTACTAGGGCTGCACAATATATCTAAAAAATATCGTTATCGCGATAATGGCATGCGCGATAAACATATCGCAAAGAGTTGCGATAAATACTTTATGTGCCAAGCATTTGTGTGTTCAAATTTGACCAATCAGATGGGCCCTTACTATGTTTATACCCGCTTATATATATATCATATGATGATCAGAAGACTTAGCGATTAGCCGTTAGCCTTTTATAGCGTGGACGGTAAACCCAAACGCGGAAGCAAGCGAGTTGGCAGGATAACCACGCGAATTAGTTTAAGGACTCTCACAGAAGGGGAGCAAGGGAAAAACACACATTTAACCCGCGTCCTATAAACACACACTCGAATCAGAAAGTAAACAATCTGAACCGACATGCGTGAACACAGTGACTAAGCTCTATGCGTTGGTTTTGTTTATTCCTCTTATACTTCCGGGTTCGCGCCCGCATTACTTCCGGGTCCTAGTGCTGGTCGTGGAGCGAGTGTGTGTGTGTGTGTGTGTGTGTGTGTGTGTGTGTGTGTGTGTGTGTGTGTGTGTGACAAATAGTAAAAAAACAACAACAGGCAAGCCAAAGAGAATATTTTGTTTAAAAGATGCTCTTGTTTTAAGACACTATTGATGAGTGTATGGTTACATGTAAATAAAAAGTAATGTTTGAAAGTAATTCATATTGTGTTGGCAGGTTTATAGTAACAGCAAACCAGAAGTCAGAATATCTGCTGAGGGCTTTAAGTCATTCATAGTGTTTTGAAGTCTAAATATTTGCAACTTCCTTGACATATAGTTTCGTTTTAGCCTGAATTAGATTTAATTACATCAGATGAATATCTATTACCTGTTTATTTTAGTATGATCATTACATATAAATAAATTTAAAAAAATAGGCAATAATAATAATAAAAAAATGCATTTCTCTAGGGAAATGTTATATCGCAAGAAATATCGTTATCGCAGTATTCAACAACAATATCGCATATTTTCCTAATATCGTGCAGCCCTAATGTTTACTATAGTTTTGTTCACAGTATAATCATTTCTAGAGATGCCAACAAATACCTGCAATTCTGGTAAATCTTTTCCAAAGATCCAATACATGTTTTATAAATTTCTACCCTCTGTGGGACGATTAAAGGTATTTCTTATCTTATCTTATCTTATCTTATCTTATCTTATTTTATCTTATCTTATCATTTTCTTTGCTGTTCTCTATGACAAACAAAAAAGAAATGCATGTATAGGTAAAACAATTGCTTTTAATTTGATCACATTTCAAGTGGAATGAAGCACCGTTTCAATGGGCCGTACCAAAAATTTTGCCCATGTCCATATATAAAATGGTATGGTAATGGTATGGTAAAAAAGTATTGTTTTTAAAAGCTGCAGATTAGAGTCCATGTTATTAGAGCTTCCTGGACAAACTAAGAAGCATAAGGATGTCATCTGAATTCAAACTCTCAATGCCTTTAACCATCCAGTACCGCCTCTCCAGGTTTTATGTCCTATCCTCTCTTAGCTCTGTCTTCTTTCTTTTTGTCTTTCTTTTTGGTGCTTCTCGGACAGGTACACAGACCCCGGTATGATCGCCTCCTGCCCGGAGCGCTCTTCCCTTTCACCACAGCAGCTGTTTCCACACAACTATATTATTCTCGGGGGCTCTTGAGAAATCCCATGCAGCATCGTTAATCAAAGTACCTCATGCCTTACTGGAGCTGAAGCTCCTTTGCAGCATCATCAATCATAAAAAAGCAGACTGTGTACTTTGGCTTTTGAGAAATAAATTGAGACCCAATGAGAAAAAAAAGCAATTAAGGAAGGTCTTTGGCCTATCATTCATAACCTAATGTATCAAGGCTGAAATGTGGAAGAAGGTGATTCTACAAATTTTTTAACGATGATTGGGAAGTCAACTCTTCTGTAAGGCCTTCTGAACACAAGTGTCGCTGCTCCATTTAATTTGGCTGGAATTAGCATTTTATGGTAGACATTGAGGTGAAGCGACTGATTTAAAGATTTAACTACAGCACAGCATGACGCCTGAAGCAGGGCTTTACTTATTCACATCCATGTAAAACAAACTGTCATTAATGTGCCAGAAGGACAATTTGAGAGTAAGAAAGGGTGAACGGAGGGGGGAAAGAAACATGTAAGGAAAGAAAGAACAACAGAAAGGAAAAAAAAGAAAACAGGAAAAAAGACAGAAAGAAAGACAGAAAGAAAGAAAGAAAGAAAGACCCTGCATGGCCTTTGGTGACAGGAACATAAGTAATGCAGGCGGATTCTGTGCCTTCAAGACATGAGAGGCAGAGGAATGTGGAAATGGGTAATGAATTCCTCATTATGTCTCAGTTAAGGTATACTAATGAGGGGTTGATATTGTATAATTATCTGTCTTCATTATACTCAGAGCTAAGTGTTCCATTGCATTTGTAGCAAATTGACCATAGTTGGGGATTCAGATGGGGAGGTGAATTGGACAATTTTCATGCCTCATTAAATCCAATATAAACAAGAGTAAGTCATCTTCCTGCTGAGGTATCAAGTCAGTAGTACGAATAAAGGTTATGAATGAAGTCAATTGTGTCTGTGTGACAAATGTTAAATCCTGTCACAGGTTCATGTTTCTTTCAGTTAAACATGGATGAAAAGGTATTCAATGATCCTCTCCTGTATTACAACTTTAGGTTCAAGTGACTCATGGCCTGTCAGTCAAAATGTCCTATGTATGAGGAAATAGGGAGGGAGTTGACGGAGGCAGATAGGGGCTGAAAATTAGGGAGAGACGAATAATTTGGTCTCAGCAATAAAAATCTCATGAAAAACATATATTTCTATTATACAGAGCACTGCCTACTGTAAGTGTTCGTGTTTTCATTCTTTCAGTGTTAATGTGTAGCATATGATCGTCAAATTTGCATCAAAAAGTTTGTTTAATTATTTATTATTTTTTAAATAGAATTGATCTCTAGATACACGTTTACATTCATTGACTATTCTGGATCACTACTCCACACAAGACAAGAATACACTCATTACAAGATCTGTCTATAATCTGAATCATTCCCAAGCGCAGGAGGAATCTGTGATGATGTTCTTCACTGGCCTGTATTTCAACACCGTCTATTAGAGGAAGTGTTATTACTGCCAGTAACTACAGTACATCTCTGTTTATAGAGGTGTTCACTTCATTGTAGGAATGTACATGTTAATCATGACCTGTCACTCAAAGTGTTTGTCAGGTGGTCAACTATTTAAAACCTCTGATTAGCTGACATTTTCCCTGAACCCTCTCGGTCCTCGGTTAGCCAATACAATGAGAGATTTACCCCAAAATATAGAAGAACTGTGGGACGTGTTCTGAATATGTTTTTTTTAAAGCTGTAACTTCTCGAGAAAAAAATCCAACAAACATTTAACGGCCTCCTGTTACAAATTCCTACATCATTCTGTATTGTGTTGCAAATGTGATATAATAGCTCAATCAGTCAGGACAGTAATGAAAATGAATTCCAGACCTCACTTATATCAGAGCTACAATTACCAGGAACTACAAGTGAATCATTTCCACATGTTCTCAATGAAAAAGCCATAATCCCGTCCTCGCAACACATTAAGGTGCTTTTGTTTGGCATTCAACCAAGACATGGAAAAGACTGAGAGAGAGAGAGAGAGAGAGAGAGAATGACATAATGCAATCATATTATATAGATATTATATATACTGTATATATTAGTAATATTATACGGCATATAATATTATTATACAATTTAATTTTACTCATTATATCAAGTAAAATTAATAGGTACCCTTTTAATATATTTTTTTTGTAGACAGGAACAATTCTGCCTGTTTCACCAGTACAGTTAATTTGTACAGAACCATGGGTTTATTTATTAACTTGTAGCATGAACTGAAAGCTAAAAGCTTCTTACAATCCATTTAATCACTGAATCACTGGTCAAATGTGTCATACAGACGCGGATAAAATAAGAGAAGGCATAGAGAAGCTTGATCATAGACCTGCTGCTAAATTTGAGAGCTTATTAGAAGTGGACACTCATAGTGCACTGTGTGTGTCAGTGTGTGTGTGTGTGTGTGTGTGTGTGTGTGTGGCCATGTGTAACATGTGTCCATCTGGCAAAACTACAAGACAAACTTTTGAACAGGGCCAGAAAAAACAAGTCTCTCTGACAAGAAAACAGCCCTGACTAAAGCTCCACTCAACATGCCAGTAAGATGTACTTTGTCAATGGAGACTGCAGAACGTTGGTGCCCATTGATATCTACATGGATCACTCAAGGCACCATTTCACTGCAGCTATTATTGTGTGCGATTCTAATGGTTTCATACTGGGCAGATACAGATACTGTAGTGTCAGATCAGACACAAAATGATACATTACTGTATCTTAATTGATGAAGGGTGTAACACATATTTTTGTCTTTCTGTTTTCTCTTTCTTTCCTTCCTTAATTAAGAATCCTAGCCTGTTTTCTGGTAAAAATGGCCATTACAGTATAACAGGGACATGATTAGTACAACACAGGAGCATAAAACATTGTGTTTTGCATGAAATACTACAAAAATGGGTGTGTATGTTGGCATGTGCACTCAAATATTTTTCTTGTTTTATTAATCCTCCCATTTTTTATTTCTGTTGTTCCTAGACATTTATAGAACCAAAGATATAAGTTTAGTCCTCTTTCTCTATCTCTCTCTTTCACCAAAAAAACAAAAAAAAAAACAGGGCAAAAATAGCCCATGAAGTACAGTCACACATTTGTCTTCTTCAACTTCTTCTGCTGCACACTGCACACTGCACACACACACACGCACGCACGCACGCACGCACACACACACACACACACACACACATCTCTCTCTCTCTCTCTCTCTCTCTCTCTCTCTCTATATATATATATATATATATATATATATATATATATATATAGAGAGAGAGAGAGAGAGAGAGAGAATCTGTGCATATAAGGTCACCCAGAGTGCATGTCTACACAGGTCTGTTTCCCCCATGGAGTTCAGTGTCGGAATATTCAGTAAAAGCCATCTATATCGTCCAGGCCTATATGTTTCCAGTTTTGCTCCTACAACAGGACAAGAGCACTACACATTCCCATTACCATTAATGGCGTGGACTAATTTGAAAAGCATGTGTTTCAAATACAGAATGTTGTTTTAGGTTTTTCAATTTCATCGTCAAACAGTTTGGTTGTGTTTTGAAATATAATTGTGGAAGTGTAATACTGAAACCAAAACATGACTGCAATTTTTGGTCTCTAATGTTTCTAATTTTTAAAACACATCCTGAAAGAATGACAAAAGTTTCACTTAAGCAAGCCAAGAAAAACATATCAGACACTTGGTTGTGGAAAGAGGGACGTCTTTCTAAAAGCACAGTTAATGTACCCCTTGTTAATTGGCTAAGACTGAGTGAAATGTGAACCTTACAATGTTATTACACTCCACACACTGCCTGGCCAAAAAAGGCGTGTTGCAGAAGGGTCAAGCAACTGAGGAGATTATTGAAATTACTGGCACTGGGTTAAGAACTGTCTAAAGCATTACGAAAAAGATTTAGAATACTGTAATGCTAAACCATCAACTCCATTAAGAAAGAATTTGTCCGAAAAAAAATCTAATGAATGGAGATCACTTAAACTAACTGGTGAGGTTGCAGTAGAAATGTTTGCCAAGTTTAACTGTGAAATTAAGAGCATTTAATCATGCAAAATACAACGAGATACAACTCACAGGATTGGGACTAACCAGCTGTGTGGCTAAGAGGAAACCACTTGGAAGTGAAAAAAAAAGGATTTAATTTGCTTGTTAGCATAAAGATTAGAATGTGGAGCAATTGAAAAAGTCAAATCGTTTCAAAAAGTTCCAGAACGATGGTGCATAAGGCCCCAGGCGGCACAGTGGAGTAGTACTTAGCACCACCAGCCAGGCCAGGCTTGATTACTGTCTCTGTGTGCATGGAGTTGCATGTTCTCCCCATGCTTGGTGGGTTTTCCTCTAGGTACTGCAGTTTCCTCCCAGATTAGGCTAATTATCCCCAAATTGCCGTATTGTGTAAATGAGTGTGTGTGCCCTGCGATGGATTGGCATTCTGTCCAAGATGTACCCAGCTTTGTGCCCTAAGTCTCCTGGAATAGGCTCCAGGCCCCTGAAAACAGGGTAAAGCGGCATAGACGATAAGCGAGTGAGTAATAAGCCCCCATATTGGGTGACATGATCAAAGTTAAAGGCGGTAAAGGTTTTTTTTTTTTTTTTCATTTTTGGTATGTAATGCAAAGTTTAAAACAATAACATTAGGGAAGTTTCACTTATTGTATTATATGCAGTGCAAACAGGCTGCACTGTACACTTTTTATATTTTGTAGGATATGCATGAATGTCCTATGAAAGTGGCTGTAAAGGTTCATGAGTCACTGGTGAATGTGGACTCAGCAGTGACTGTGGCTGGCCAGGTACCCTGCTGCCTAGGACATTAAAAAGCGTGGCCGTGTGTATGCCTACGTGTGTCAATGTGTGTGTGCAGGCACTTGGCTCTGAGGCCATTTTGAAGCCAGAGCTTTGAGTGAGGCCATGGTACAGTACTTCATACCTGCCTCTATCCCACCTTCCCCACAGCACTCATGTACTGTACAATGGCCTCTCACATTACTGCCGTTTCTCACCTTGTTGAGCCCAAAACAAACACAATGTGGAAAAAAGATCTGCTTTCCCCCAAGAGTGCGTGAGAGAGCTTCACCAGATGTTTATAAACCATAACTTTGAAATATGGCACTAAATGCTTATAGCCTGTCACGTTGTGTTAATGCTGAGAGGAAGACAAAAAAAGTAACTAATCATTTCCAGATGAGGATTTTTTTCTTCTGTCCTCTTTTTCCTGAGCTGTCTCTCCCTCCGAGTAATCAGGCAGGAACGTGAGGAGTGAACAAGCTTCATAAACTTGAAATATGTTCGTTCTTTAGGATTGTCAAAAAATAATCAAAATGAAGCATTTAGCATATTAAAGTAAAAAAAAAAAAAATCTGAAAATTCCAGAAATTTGGCAAACTGGATTATAGCAATGCTTTTCATTTGTATTATTATTATTATTATTATTATTATTATTATTATTTAGTGCCAGAAACATCTCAATCTGGCAAAGAACTGTGTAACTCTGGCTCTTGCTGGTTCAGTGTGAGGGGCCGAATAAAGGCTGCAGGGCTTTTGGGGTACTGCTATTAAAACTGTGCACCCGAAACGGCAGGATTAATGGAGGAACATGCAGTCGACCTGCTGGTCTGGAAGCCATTACACCAAGGCAAGACAAGGGGCCATGCAGTCACCCATAGCCAATGGTACAGCAGTGAATGCATTCTTTTGTGAACTTTCGTTGTCTTTTGTTTAAAAAAAAAAAATCAAAACCAAAGACAATAAACATATCATTTCTCGTTCGTGATTTCACCTTTGAAGACATTTGAACAATGAGTCCAACTTTACAGAATCACAGTCTCCACTCATTAAACTAGACAACTACATCAAATTCAGCACAAGAGCCAGATCATGCAGCTCCAGTATGCAGCATTTTCCCTTACAGTCCCTTCTGGTCTCTCCAGGCTGGGAGCTAAATCACAGCCCTCCTCACCTCTCCAATGAGCATGTAACACTCCCACAAACATGTACACTCAAACGTAATTGAGATACTTACATATATAAATTAGAAGTGCAAAGTTTGCTCCCTCTGGACACTGTGTTCCTTGGTCCTTGAGATTAAGCACTCATCTCTGTATTGACGTGCCGGCGTGGCTGTAGGTGTTTCGATTTAAGCCCAATCGATTCCTTTGAGTATCTAATATAAGGGAGGCAGGCCATAAACACGTCAAATTAGTGGTAACAAATAGCGGCGTGCAAGCAGAAGGGGCTTGTTGAGACCTGCAAGAGGGACAATACATTAGGAAGAGTTATATGTGCGTGCCCTCTCCGGCTCACTGAGGTTAAACAGCGTCTTGGCAGCCTCGGCTCCAAAGTGGATGGGGCCGTGCCGTGGTCACACACTGCATCATTGGCTGAGCTTCAACAGCAACAAGCATAGATTAATGGCAATCTGTAGCTGATTTTTTGTGGGCAACAGGGCCTGTAAACATGAAGCTTTCACAAGCTCTCCAGCCTGGAGGAGAGGAGCCAGGAGCTGGGCATGATCTCTGCCAAAAAAACAAAACGGAGGGGGTGGAGGGAGGCGAATGTGAGGGCAGAGTGAGAGATATTTCACAATCAGACACACAACACAGATAGACAACAGAGATGGATGGACAGAGAGACAAAACAAGCCAAATGGATTATATGAAGACATACCCGATAGGAGTGGGACTGAGAATGGGAGTGAGAACAAATAAACGAGCCTTAAAGTTATTTTTAAAATAAAATTCTCTCTTTCCTAATAAACCATGATTCCTATCACAGGCATTTGTATATTGTTTTAAGACCAACTGGAGCACATTTTCTATCAAGATCAAGTGGTTTCGGGAAAATTCACTGCCATTCTCATTAAAATGCCTTAATTTCTGTCACTGTTTGCATTTTTACCAATTCAGCATTTAAATACAGAATTGTCTCATTAAATTGCAAATCTTCCGTTTGCTCTCGCTGATACACAACATTAATCACAAATTAGCTTGACTTGTGACTCTGCATTTCTCCCATTACAAAATAATGGCACTTAATGATGCTTAGGAAACTTAATTAAATGAATAGAATATATAACATGTGAAGCCACCACCAAGCATCAATCAATGTGCTTCTGTCAATTAAATGCACAAGATTCCAGTCAGCTGAACATGGCACCACCGTGACCCCATTAGGAGTGAATCAAGAGCTGATGTGGCCCCGTGCACATGTCCTTCAGGGCCAGAACAGAGTGCGACTGTTGTTGTGCAACACTGATTAGGCAGATTAATAGGAACTAGGAAAAATCAGTTGTTTCACAATGGAGACAATGAAGTGTGTGGTGACTTGGAGAAACCTTAAATGAATTACACAGAATCACTTTTCCAGGTAAATATCATCAGGGGTACTAAAGCTAGTAGAGGATTTAGTTTGTTAGTACATAAGAAGGCCAGTTTCATGGTTATAGCAGTATTGTGGAGCAAAAATAAAGCAGTTGTATGTATATAATAATTATTATTATTGATAATAATAATAATAATAATAATATTATTATTATTATTATTATTATTATTATTGATAATAATAATAATAATAATAATAATAATACTAAAAATAATATTAATAATTATAATAATAATTATTATTATTTTATTATTTTATTATTTTATTTATTTAGTTATTTATTTATTTTAAACCTGAACCAAAAATGGTGCTTTTTTTGAACATAGTTCAGCTGTAATCTCTGGTCTTTTGACTTTGTGACTTGTGACTGTGTTTTGACAGTTTTGGACAAGTTCATCAGCGAGAGTTCACTGTGGTATGTGGCCCAGATGATGTGGTAAATGTGGGCTATTACTCACAGAGATCAAGCTCTGACTAAAGTCTCTGTCTCTCTCTCTCTCTCTCTCTCTCTCTCTCTGTCTTTGTGTATGTGTATGTGTGGGGTAGAACTTTGTAGACTAATGGTATGAATTAATCAAATGCTCCATATAAATATTTCATTCATAGCACATCACAAAAGCTAAAGGCAAAATCACTAAACTATGACAGCTATCAAACACATTGGATGTAATATATTGTTGCTACGCCCCCATGACATACCCACTTAGCTTTGTGTATTTACTGCGATCTCTGTCCATTTATCAAAGCCATGGTGTTTTAATCATAAAAACACATTCAGATAAATAATTACTACAGTGGAAAAAAAAAGAATAAATAAACTGCTAAAACACACGATACCTGTGCTAATGGGTCTGCATTCATTACGCAGCCATCTCCTGTCTCTCTCATCTGCCGAGCTGAATCACTGCCAACTGGCAGCAACTACACCTATGAGAAAAAGAAAATGTTTGTTTGTTTTTAGCCACAGCAATCAAAAGAATGGTAATATATTCAGATTTAGGGGAAAAAAAACTCATCAAAAATGCCCATAAATATATAATATGAATTTATCTAACAGAGTTCGTGTGTCTCTCACTGGTGGCATGGGTGAGAGCTAAGCAGCTAAATGCAGTTTCCATCATCCATTAAGTCCCTCAGACCTCTCGTTAAGTACGACTCACAGCAAATTACCCACGGCAATTAGAATATGTATCAAATCCAATAAGAGATGCTTCAATGTCTGGGGGCGCATGGCAGCACCTACTGTGGGTGTTCTGATCAGGCAAATTTACATCTGCACCACACAACCTGTGTAGTGTAACACATGCCATTTAAAAGGCTCAAATTGGACTTTCTGCTGTGCGTGAGTCAGAGTTTTTTTTTCTTTTTCAATTTATCAGAAATGCAGTAAGGTCCTGAGTGGGCAAGGTTATGAGATACAGACCAAAGCACTGTACAGGGCTGACCATTTAAACCACTTGATCATAACTGATGGTTTTCTGCAGACTGACTTGAAATACTTTAACTATGTGTTTGCTTTTTGATCTCCTGAATGCATTATTAAGTTTCACTCAAATACGAGTTATTGTGGACTCATCTTTGTAGTCCCAGGGTTATGAAGGTGTGCATAGGTTGATGTGGTGAAAAGAACTGATTTGTTTCAATTCCAGTAATAGTTTAATATTAGAACAAAATACAGTAATAGAAAAAAATGAACACAGTAATACACAGGAATGGGAGGACTGTCCTTTTCTTCCATCTCATACTCATTCACACCTAGGCTATGTTCATATTACAAGCCGCATTGTTCAGTTTTTTGGGGGGTTTAATCAGATTTATATGTTGTGACAGTTACTCATGTATGATATGACTTTTCTTGCACCACCTAGATTAATGCACAACGTACAATATATGTACGACCACTCATTGATTTCAAACAAAGGATGCAAAAATATGTGTGGGATTTTGCTCTGAAGGACGGTAAGCAGTTAGTCTGCTGCATTTGTTTTGATTTAGAAAAAGGGAAGAAAGCCAAGAGCCTCACTTTAGCTGTTTTAGCCATTGTTGTTAGCACAGCTTTGAAACCCCAGTGCTGCCGGTGCTGACGTCAGCGAGAACAGAGACAAAAAAGTTGCTTCAATTCTGATCTGTATATCAGGATATCACCCAAATGAGGATGGGTGACTGATCTCTGTTGAATCTGAGGAGTTTTTCCTTGCCACTGTCATCCTTGGCTAAGTCATCAGGAACAGCCCGATAGTTACGGGCTATACTTTTCCCCATATATTTATAATTTTGTCCATGAAATTTTAATTCTGCACAGTTTCTTTGTGACAATGACCATTGTTATAAACATAAAATTGAATTGATTTAAATATATATTTGATTTAGGACCACATATGAAAGTGACTCTGATGTGATCTGAAAGACAGATTTGTGCTATCAGAGAGCCCTTAAAATCAGATCTGTGTCACATTTCAGGCAGGTAATGTGAACGCTGCCATTGTGGAACAGTCAACAGTACATGAACATATTTGCTGCCCACAGTTTACTATGGTAATGAATATAATTATTGGCTTTCTATCAAAATGTGTCACTACCAAACTGCAAATCCTTTGCACGGATCAGCATACTGTAGTAGCAGGCTTTAACTGATACAGTAGAATGTTTGAAAGCACAAATAAAAATATCACATACTTGAAGCTAATCTGATAACAGGTAAAAAAAAAAAAAGGCTTATTATCAGCCACATAATGATCAGATATGAAGCTCTGAAGTAACTGTCAATTTATGTCTTTGCCCTTTTCGTACTATCTTTCTCTTGTGCTATTCATCTTTCAGCATTCATAGGAAGAGAAAAAGTGTCTACAGTGCAAAATAGGCAGACTTTTTCCATTCTAAATTGAACCAAACCATGCAAGTATGCATAAAGTGAAAATATGACCCTTTGACAGGCTAATCTGAAGTCATAAAACACACAGAGCTAGTAGCTTCAGGTTTGCTACTGTGTTTCTCACATAACACAAAAACAACTTGCCTTCATGTGATGTCCTTCTGTCAAACTGTGCTAACATTTTTAAATATAACATTTAAAAAACATTTTTTTGAAATCATGATATTACAGCCAGTGATGAAACATTTGCATAAGAGCTTTGCACTTTAAAACTAACATACTGTACTTGTTTCCACTAATTATATAAGACAAATGCTTTGCAGTGTTTAATGACGAACGTCACTTATATTTTTGAAATGGAAATTATCTTTTCCAGATAATTATTCTTGATATGGATTTACATCTGTAGATATATAGTGCTGGAACTGGGTTAAGAACCCTTCAACATATAATTAAAACCAGAAGGAATAATACTGCACTGCCAAGAAATGTGGTCAGGAAAAAAAAACGTGAACTGTGGTCACTTAAATGCTTGGTGAAGTTGCAAAGTGCAACCCATAGAAGTCATAGATATGTCAGCTTAATAGTGAAAGTAAGAGCATTTCAACACACAAAATGTGATGAAACCTCACAGGATTGAGACTAAACTGCTTTGTGGCTATAAGAAAACCACTTGTTAGTGAGAAAAGTGTCATGTGGTCTGATGAGTCCAGATTGACCCCATTCCAGCACGTCAGGGTAAGAAGGGAAGCGCATGATACTATGCACCCATCATGGATAGAGGCAACTCTACAAGCCTCTTGATGCAGATATGATTGCTTCCCTTGGTCAGGTCTAGTCTCAGAAACATTATGTGGCAATAAAATGAAGTCAGATGATGACCTGAATGTACATAATGACCCGGTTTTCACATCAAAGAGTTCTTTTCTTCCTGGTGGCACAGGAATAGTCAATTTTTTTTGTCCCATCATGTTTGGGACGAACATGCCAACAGCTCCTCTGTGCTCTGTATTAAGATGTATCTGAAGAGTGCCATGTATGCAGGAAGACAAGCAACACCTGCACATGTGTTTGTGTGGTGGTTATGTGTCAGTATGTGTGATGCAAAGAGAGGCAAGGGCTGAAATACTGTCCCTCCCCCTGTTCCCATCATCCTCCCCATCTTCCCCAATTCTGTAGCTTGGCCCCAGTGTTTTTGTGTTGTGCGCTGACAGGCATGTGTCTCTTGGGAAGACCCTCCCCTCCAACCACCACCTGTACCCCCTCCATCTCAGAGTCTGGTCGCTTTCTTTTCTCTCCTGGCGCCTTCCCCCATTGTCTCCAACGTCTTTCTCTGATCTCAAAGATCTCACAGGACCCTCTCTTTCACTCTCTCTTCCTCTTTTGGCAGCTTCCTTCCACTCTCTTGCCTTGTTATTCTTTCTCGTTTTTTCCCCCCTCTTAAGTTCGCCATCTTTGTCTTGCTCGTCCCTTGTTGGCCCTTTTCTCCCGTCTACCTGAGCTCCCTTGTGGGACTCCTGTTTCCTCCCTCAAAGGAGCTTTTCAGCTCTCCCAATCCTCCATTGCCGTTCATCCAGGGAGTCTTAGACGCTCTGCTTTTCTAAATTTATTTTGCTGCTACAGGCAAGGCTAGCTCCTGCATGGCATGTAGTTTTCTTGATCTTCAAATATTTAGTGAAAGCATGCTGCCCGGGGAGAGCTATTCGTACAGTGAACAACACCTCTACACTGAAAACTACTGCCGGTATATTCTTCAGTGCTGTTCGAATCTGATATGTGGCCAGGTTTAAGGGGAACACAAGTGAACCCAAAGAATGGCATGAGATTTTAACCCAATAAAAGGACCACCATCAGAGGGGATTGAAAAAAGAATAATACTGTATGAATGATGGACATAAGGAGTGGTAAAGTGACATTGTTCACATGCTGAGTCCACTATTTGCCTCATTTGTGCATGGTAACTTTAAATCCAGTTACTGTAAGCATTCTGTGCATATATACAGTAAAGCAGATTTTGGTAGGTCAAATCTTACACCACAGAGTACATTTTAACTCATACTGTACACGAGTGATGCAAAACTTGTCTCTCAAAAATTATAACTCAGTGTTTTTAAAATTAAAGTGTAGCTCTTTAGTTAACACTATTCTATTTAATGTTGTCTCAATTTGTATCTGGTAATGCTGCTTCGCTGCCTTGGATTGCATGTATTTCTGTTAATCATGTGTTGTGCTCTTGGTGTTTGGAAAAATGCTACATAAATGTATTGTTTTAATATTATCCACTTGTTATTAGTGTGATAGCTGTGATTAAGTGGGAGAATGGGGTAAAGAATTAGCACCATGGTGTTGCACCTCCACGGTGGAGGGTTCACGTCCCGCATTTGAATCTATGTGCGTGACTTTGCATGTTCTCCCTGTGCATGATGGGATTCTTCTGAATGCTCAGGTTTCCTTCCCAAAGGCTTGCAGATTAGGCTTGACATTTTGTGTGTTTCTGCTTGGGCAGTGGTGGCTCAATCGGTTAAGGCTGTGGGTTAATGTGTTACGAACTTAATGTGTTACTGATTGTAAGGTCAGGGGTTCGAGCCCCAACACCACCAAGTTGCCACTGTTGAGCCCTTGATCGAGGCCTTTAACTCTATCTGCTCCAGGGGTGCTATAAGCTGGCTGACCCTGTGCTCTGACCCCAGCTTCCTAACTGGGATATGTGAAAAATAATTTAGCTGTGCTTTAAAGTACATTTGACAATTTTATTTGTTTTTGTGCCCTGCGATAGACTGGCACCATGTACATGGCGTACCCAGCCTTGTGCCCTGATTACAAGGCTCCAGACCTTTTGTGGCCCTGTACAGGATAAGCAATATAGTGCTATTCAATTCAATTCAAGTTTATTTGTATAGCGCTTTTAACAATTGTCATTGTTGTACAGCTTTACACAATCAAAATAATTATTTAAGGTTTGTATGCAATGTGAATGTGTATGAATCAATATATACTGTATATATATATATATATATATATATATATATATATATATATATATATATGTATATATATATATATATATATGTGTGTGTACACTGTATGGGCTGTGGACAATGTGAAACACGTATGTATGTTCCCTGATGAATCCACCTTCACTGTCTTTCCCACACTGGGAGAGTTACGGTGCGGAGAAGCCCCAAAGAAACCAACCACCCAGACTGTTGCATGCCCAGAGTGAAGCATGGGGGTGGATCAGTGATGGTTTGGGCTGCAGTATCATGGCATTCCCTAATCCCAATACTTGTGCTAGATGGTCGCATCACTGCCAAAGACTACTGAACCATCCTGGAGGACTATGTGCACCCAATGGTTCAAATATTGTATCCTGAAGGCGGTGCCATGTATCAGGATGGTAATGCACCAATACACACAGGAAGACTGGTGACTGGTGACTGGTGAGTGGTTTGATGAACATGAAAGTGAAGTTGAACATCTCCCTTGGCCTGCACAGTCACCAGATCTAAATATTATTGAACCACTTTGGGGGTTTTGGATGAACAAGTCAGGAAAGCTTTTCCTCCACCAGCATCACATAGTGACCTGACCACTATTCTGCAAGAAGAATGGCTCAAAATCCCTCTGGCCACAATGCAGGACTTGTAACTCTCATTCCCAAGACGAATTGATGCTGTATTGGCTGCAAAAGGAGGCCCTACACCATACTAATGAATTACTGTGGTCTAAAACCAGGCGTTTCAGTTTCATTGTCCAACCCCTGTATATCTATATACATACCATTAATATTATTGCAAGAACAGCAGTGCTAGTGCAGTTAAAATTTCAAGAAAGATCATTTGGACTCACTCTGGCATCATTACCCATCTGAATAAATTAGTCAACAGTGCCATTAATGATGACTGGTCAAGTCTACTCTATAAAGATTGTGTGTGAATGTCAACAGTGATAAGTGACATATACACTCACCTGTGTGCAAACTTCTGTGATGAGAGAGAGAGAGAGAGAGAGCGAACAGAAGGAGAAGCTTGATACCTCACCAGGGATCTATAATGTTTAAAGCAGGCTTTGTGTGCTAAGTGGCTCTCGGCAGGGGTGCAGACTGGAGGTGAAGAGGGTGGGGGTGGTTGTGTCTCAATAATCCATTAGCTAATGGCTATCTAAAGCTCTTTCACCTTCTTCAACACAGCAGATGTTTGAACAATAAAACTCAGCTTAAGCTAAAGAAGGAAGCATGCACTGCTTCGTATCATTCTTCGGTCTGTTTACTAGTGTAGTGAAACAGCAGGACTAACTTACTGTCATATTCATACCAGAACAGAACAGTGCTATGAAATCATCCTATTGATCGGTAAAATGATTCAAAACCTCTCTGCATCCCCTTAATCATTTACTTCCTTTATCTCTTTGTTCAGTTCAAATCAGTTAAAAACAACAATCCCTATAGTGCTGAAACCAGGCAGTATGTTGATTTTCTGTCTGATATTAACTATTAAAAATCAGTTTTGATTACTGTTTCAACGAACTAGTAAATAAAGTTAACACAATAAGGAGGGGTGGTTGGAAATATAATAACATTTTGACAATGTTTCTAAATGCAACTGGTAAGTCATTGGAAGTACGATCAGGGTGGTTACCGCATTGAACTAAGGGTCATAAGGTGCCAGGTTCAAAAACCCCAGCACCACCAAGTTGCCACTGTTTGGCCCTTGAGCAAGGCCCTTAACCCTCAATTGCTCAGTAACCCTGAATAAAGATCATATACTAAGTTTAGGAGCCCATCATTAACAATAGGGCAAATTAATTATACTGTTTACTACTACTACTACTACTACTAATAATAATAATTATTATTATTATAATTAAAATGTGTCTCTTTTTTAGTCAGTGATAATATTATTGAGGTATGTTGAATCACCTTGAAGGTCACATCTTCCTATGCATGGTAACAGGTGCCCTGAGCCTATCCCAGTGAACTCAAGGCAGGGTACATCCTGGGTACACACACACAAATTCATACACTATGGGAAATTTGGAAATGCCAATCAGCCTACACTGCAGGTCTTTGTGCTATGGGAGGAAACCAGAGTACCCAGAGGAAACCCACCAAGCACATGCAAACTCCGCACAGAGACCATAAGCGAGACTCAAACCCCTCTCCCTGGAGATGTGATGCAACCGTGCTAACCACTAAGCCTCCTTACCATGTTGGAGAATCTAACCTTATTTAAAAAAGTGTTTATAATACTGTTAGGTTCAGGAACGAAAGAGTGTCTGGCAGGAAATGGAAGCAGGCAAAATCATGTAGAGTTATGTATAGAAGTTTGTGAATCTATTTATACACCACTAGAGCACTATACCTGGAACAAGAAAACGATACTTGCAAGATCACAGACAAGAAGAAACTTTAATTTAATATTGTGAATTTTAAAAGTTATTTTACAGCCTTCATCCAAAAAAATGATAACAATCTATACAGTAGTTTTTTTGTCAACAGCACTGCTCAGTGTGGATCCATTCAAAAACATGACAAAAAAAAAAGCAGATAAAAGGGTAGAGGAAAAGAGTACATGGGAACCAGCTTTTTTGGTTTGAGTATTATGTTATAAAGAATGTTTGTTGCTTTCTTAGCTCCCCGTAATGATCATTAAGATGAACGTGTACTAACAGGCCGTCGCAGGACAGCCACATAATTCTTATAAATAAGGAAAGAGTTTGTTCCGCTTTGAAAGAGTGAGAATTTGAAAGAAGAGCCCAAGCGTTACTTTGTCGTCAGTGGCTTCTGTTAAAAAGTACACACACACACACACACACACACACACACACAGAAAAACGACCTCAACATTGGCTCATGAAAAGCCATATTCTCTGTTTGATGGTAAAACGCACTACAGAAAGCAGCAGTTTATTCTGCTCACAAAGGGCCATGCACTTTACTGCCGAAACACTCAGGGCTCTGTTGGCAATATTGTTCCAACAGGCAATTTGGCTGGCAGAAGAAAGGGAGTTAACGGAGAAGCAAACAGAGTTAGTGCAAGAGCCTGAGAGGCAACATGTTGTGCTCTGACATTCAGACCTCTCGCACCAGAGGGAGAAATGTGTCAGTGCTATTTAGCGAAGCACTAAGACAGCATCACACACACACACACACACACCCACACACACACACACACACACACACACACACACACACAGAGTAAAGTGTGCTACCATCTGCAGAGTTACACCGTCAGATCGCCACTCTGTGAGCTAAATTTGAACTTCTGGCTAAAACGGTATGGCTTTTTAGGGTTTCCCCCCCTCACATACTAATAAAACACAAACGAAATTAAAAAGGCAGTTTTTTTGTTATAAATTAATAATAAAGTGCACCCCATTTCCCCTTGCAAAGTACATAGCTAAAACACACATTAAATATCAATCACACAGTCTCTCCATACACAACATTAACTTCCACATTATCCTTCATAATCCTAACCAATACCAAAAAAAAAAACGAATGAAAAAAAAGAAGCAAAAAACCCTTCATTTAACCCTTCCCTGCTTTGATTAGTGAGGTCTTACTAACAGTATTTATGTAAAACTGCCCAATTTGTGCTTTTTTTTGATGACATAAAACTGTCCCATAAGAAAGTTGATGGCATTGTTTAACGGTGGCGACGGGACTGTGCAAGTGATTGTATGCTTATTAGCTTGCATTGTTAAGGCATCTAAACTGCTGGTACTGGTAAGGTGAAAAGACTTAGACAGAAATATACAGATATACAAGCAGGCATAAATAACTGTTAAATAATAATAAAAAAAAGAATAGAGAAGAATAGGAAAGTTAACTCAAAAGAGAAAGAAAGTATTTTCATATTTCATAAAAAAAAGAAAAAAGAAATAAAGAATTCCCCTCTTGTTTCACCACACAAAATGGAACTGTCACTCTCAGGAGAGAAGAGCCCATGCATATTATTAGTTTAACAGTATCAACTTTTGTAAGCCTCAAAAAAAAAAAAAGAAAAAAGAAGAAAAAAAGTATAGATTTATATATTCATCATAATATATATATATATATTTTTTTTTTAAATCTACACTAGTAAATGCTATCAGAATAAGATGCTACTTTTTCCATACATTAAAAAAAAAAGAAACAAATTTGCTTAACTTACAAATTATACAAAAATAGACAATGATTTTTTTCATGAATGTAACTTAAAAATGAGAGCGTGGCAAACATAAACAGTAAGTACAAACAATCAATGAAATACATTTGAAAAACGAAGACGAAGGCGGTGAATACAGCGGCACATGATCACATATAAATGTACACAGTCGAATCAAATGAGGGGAGAAAAGCAATGTACAATCTTTAAATACATCATATATATATATATATCTATATATATGTATAAACATTTTACAGAACCTATTTTTAATTTGCAGAGTCACGTTGGTTTCCTGTTTCTGTTGCTTTTCTTCACTACAGTCAGTGAGAGGATTAGATTAGAATCGATCGGTTTAGAGTACAGATCACTGGTGATACTAAATTGAAAAGCTGCCGTAAGACATTTCAATATATAAATATATGTAACAATTTTGAAAAACAAGAATATATATATACATACAAAATAATTGACTAGCAGAGAGAGCTGATTAAATGATTAAACGTTTTGATGTGAAAAACACTTTTTGAAGAGGAGGCTGTTACAGTGGTGGGCTAAAGATCAACATCCTCTGTTTATTCTCTTCATGGTTGTTTTAGCAGCCAAAGCAGGCACGCATTCCTCTCCTGCCTCCCTTCATTTGATCCTTCACAGCAAAGATGACACATGGAGAAAAAGTAATAGTCACAGGCTTGTGGTATATTTTGTTCGTTTTCATTGGAAATAAAACAACAACCTGAACATCAAATAGAACGTCATAGTTTCTTATGACGTCATTCTGTTGCATCAAACGAATAGGACATGTAAAAATATTCAAAGCTAACAGAGCAAAGCAACTCAGAGTGAACATTTTTTTGTCGACTACATACTGTATTCTGGCACTGATGAGCAGCAAATTATTTTTTATACAAATATAAATATGGGTTCGTTTAAAAACTTCTATTCCTCGAGCACTCCTCCCTGGGAGCAGGATGTGGGTCTGCGATCTTCACAGTGGACAGGAAGGCTACTGAAAATTAGCTCATGACTGCTTTTTAAAGTGTTCTCCTGTCCATTAAGACAGATAATCAAACCAGCATGTACCTGCAGAATCAATACTAAAGATGACTAAATGTGGTGGTAAAACCTAACCAACTAAACAAGAAGCAACATGTATGGCAAACTTCATTTGTTGGCCACAGACTAGTGCCATGATAGTGAAAAGTAAATTTTTCATTTTGTTTTTACAGAAAAAACTGTTTACACAGTTGTTCAGCATTATAAATTTCTTAAACATCTCAAAAACATAAAACATAAATTCACTTATTAAACAGAACTCAATTTTCCCCTCTTCTCCCCTCACTGCTATACAACAGAAACATTATAGTTGAAACGGCTTTCATAGTGTCATATGTGTATGGTACAGTCTGTATAAAACGCATTTAATGTTCACTTCAAAATGACTTTGAGCTTAAAAATGGATTTAGAAAAAAATCAAACCAACACCCCATACTTTCCCCATCATTTCAAATTCCTTGTAAAAAGGCCTGAGTTTTCAAAGTTGGGGTTTATCTTTTGTTTTTTGTTTTTCCGTCCGCATTGTCCTCATGGAGATAGGCAGACCTTCAGGGTCCAGACTGAGGGGGTTTTGAGCATGAGCTGATATAAAAACGTGTCTCATCAGCAGCTCAGGAGCCACTACATGGGAGGTACGATCATCCCTGTGATTGCTGTTTGAGAGAGAGAGAGAGAGAGAGAGAGAGAGAGAGAGAGAGAGAGAAATTATTTGGTGTTAAATTCCATTAAACAGTTCCATATACTAGCAGTTTGAGCATCTGGAATACACACTGTTTGATTGAAATAAATAAATGACTAAAAAAAACATAAACATCCCAAAGCTCCACAGTTATTTTGGCCTATAATCCAACTATTCCACGGATTTATTATAAACTACATACAGTTGTGCATATTAATTATTTGTTACTGCTCAGAGAAATGTAAACCAAACACAATCTGTAAACTAGAAAGAAAGAGAGTTATACTGTAGGCACATAATGTACAATGCATAAAAACTGCAAAGACGTAAGCACCAACAAGCAAAGGGAATAAAGAAAAAATAAAGCATTGAGTCTTGCTTGCTATACTATATGTTTAAATCTCTGTTTCACATTTGTTGACACTTGGTAAGGTATTTTGGTCTGCCTCAGTTGTGTAAGTCCTCTATGTTTAATTAGAGTCAATTGTCAGGAAAAATAACAACTCAGTTTAATGGTTGTAAATCAGTTCCCTTCTCCATCAGGGACCCATTATGCGAACAATTCATCTACGCAATTAGTGATAAGACTATAGGACAACCTCTGTGCCTGAGCTATGATTGAGAGTGCTGTGGAATGCATTAAATAATGTCTGTCTCCCACAAGGACCTACTGTAGGACCAGAGGTGGAAAGTAACGAATTACATTTACTCGCGTTACTGTAATTGAGTAGTTTTTTTGTGTATTTCTACTTTTTAAAGTAGTTTTTAAAATCTGTAATTTTACTTTTACTTAAGTACGTTTTGTTTGAAGTATTGTAATTCGCTACATTTTAAATCATATTCGCTACTGAGTAAAAAATAAATGAATGAAAATGCTAAAATAATAAAAATATTATTCTTTGTATAATTGCTTCATTGCGCTCGCGTGTGTGTATCATGTCCTGGTTGCGCGCCGCTCCAGACCCCACTCCAGGTTTTCTGACATTGGCGGCTACCTGACCTTCCACACGGTCGCTTCCGCCCTGAGACTGACGTCATCGACTAGCGCGACCATATATAAACCGGAGAGAGATGCGGGAAAGAGGTTGTGATTTTGGCGTTTTGATATTTGGTTGTGTATTCCGGTTTTAACTTTTTGAATCCCATTGACTTTGATTATTGCTTTGTCCCTTTGGTTTGGTTGGTCTTTGTATATATATATGTGTAGATAATTTCACTGTTTTTGGTTTAGGGAGTCCGGGAAGCTACCTGTATTTTTGTGTGTTGTTGTTGTTTTTTTGTGCAGGTAATCTAGCTACTAAATATATTTTTGGCCTGGGTCCACCCTGAATCTGATCCTCCTCCTCCTGTTGTGTGTGTGTGTGTGTGTGTGTGTGTGTGAGAGTGTGTGTGTGTGTGTGTTTGTATATACAAACTTCATTATTTCATCAGTTAATGATTGGATCTAGTTCTTTCTGCCATATGCCACCATTTCCATACAGTTTAAAATAGAACCCTGAACCATTCTTTTGCTCTATGGCCCTAGACTGGGACTTAACACCATATTTAAGTGACCACTTTGATTTTCAAGAACATCAAAGACAACAGCTTTATTATGCAAAGGTGTTCCTTCAGTTAAAAACAACTAGTTTGAGATTTATATCTGCTCATCTTTTTTTAACTACGCTAGAATGCCTCATCCCACCCCTGCTGTTAAAAAAATAAAAATAAAAAAGTAACTCGGTAACTTTTACTCTAAGTACATTTTTTAATGAGCTACTTTTTACTTTTACTTGAGTAGATTTTTATAATGGTAACTTTACTTGTACTTAAGTAAAATTTCACTGAAGTAACAGTACTTGTACTTGAGTACAAAATTTTATTACTCTTTCCACCTCTGTGTAGGACCTCAAACAACCTAAGTTTATATCTGGCAAAAAAAGTTCAGTCAAATTCACTGCAGGGAATGCTTTTTGGAAACACCACTTCGATTACTTTAAATAAAGCAAATATGACAGATTACAGTCTACACCTTATCCCCTGGGACTACATCACATTTGCATCTTTTCTGTCATATGACAAATGACAAACAAACCTGGTAAATAAACAAATATCGTAAATTCATATTCTAAGTGTCATTAGGTTGACTGCTTGCATAATTAACTCCAGCATAGACAAACAACATGTGTTCGTCAAAAGTCTAAGAGGCTCAGAAAGCTGATAATTCAAGCAATACAAGAAAACCAAACAGAGGGAGAATGCAAGGTTCCACATATGAGATATCATGCAGTATTTCCTCACCTCCCTCTACTCTACACCACTGGAGATTTTTCATACACCATATGGGCGCCCTATTGATCGCTCCTCCCTATGCAGCTCTAATTCCCAGACTATTACTTGAGTGCCTCATGCTTGTTCAGAGGAATGGTGGGTAGGAGGAACTGTGGCTCATCAGGGTTATAGTTGCTCTACACTGCGAGAGGAAGCACTCACTGCACCATAATAAGCGCTATCTGCCTATTAGACTCAATTACTTTTAGACTGATCTCTCAACACAGACTATCAGACCGCACTGTGTGAATGCTTAAGGATCAATATTTCCTGTCTATACATCTATCTATCTATCTATCTATCTATCTATCTATCTATCTATCCGTAGACATATATATTTTTTATTAATTAATTAATTTCCTCCCTACACACTATATATGTATATACTACAGTATGTCTCTCTCTCTCTCTCTATATATATATATATATATATATATACTGTATATGTGTGTATACTGAGAAAAAATTTCTCTTTCTCTGCTTCTTTCTATTTTCATGCACAACCCAGGAGCCTACATTAGAATTTCTTGTTCCCATCTGAGAATGTTCCTGACATGTTATATGTTGCTTTCTTTACAGGCATGCAAATATTCTTCTGTAATGTTATGTATTTATAAATTTTGAAGTTGCGTTTGGAAACAGTTAATAGTTTTGGACATAATAATACAGACATGACTGACATATGAAACAACATTTATATTGAAGATAATACAGTGCCTAAGAATTCAGTCAAATGTGACCATAGTCAGCCCTGGAGGTAGAGACCTTCAGCAACAGCTATCATGTACTAAGAGTCACATAATGGCATTGTGTCACATAAGGTAACATAACAACAGCTCTCTTGTTAGCCGTAAAACTAAGAACACTAAACTCTCTTTTTACTTCCAACCTTAGAAGAAGTAAACACACATCTATTCAGCCTATTATTCATTTATAGTAGAAATGTTGCAACAGTTTTCCTCAAAGTTTTACCACTGCGTATAAAATTGGACTGTGTTCTCAACAAGGGACAAATCAAAGCTGGATTTGTGTCAAAACTGCAGCTCAAGAGTGGATTCCCACTGTCTGTGATTCAACTTCGGATCCTGAAGCTGTGAGTGTTTAGTCTATATCTAAAGTTAAGTTTTATGTTTGTTTAGCAACTTAGTTTGTTGAACATGTGAGACTAATGTTGATAACAGTAGCTTGTATTGCATGTTAAGGCAGAATAAGGCTGAATCCCATTTCTACCCCTTACCCCTACACATAGCCCTACCCCTCCGTTTGGCGCGTTCACGTGAAGGGGTAGGGGTGTATCATTTCTCTTTTGGTTGGAGGTGGAGGGGGAGGGGGAGGGGCCAGATAGCCCTCCAAACGAAGATTTTTCGGGACCTCACTTCAAACGAAGGGCTAAGCAAAATTTTCAACATGGCTGCTCACTCGAGCAAGCAGACTCATAAATGTTAAGTAATTTTTGCCATTAATAAAGATTTTTATGACAAGTGTTCATTATATGTATATTAACTCTAGTCTTGTGTTTGTGTTTATGGTGATGTTCTGTAAAGAAACGTTTGCAAAAAAATCGCTAAAGTTTGCTAGCGGATAGCACAGAATGCACGATATTACAAATATATATTTTTATGTCACATACACTTTACTGCATGCTACAAACAAATATGAAAGTTCAGTAGCACGGCAGTTTGCCGAGCATTTGATAACGCATTGTTTGTTTTGCTTACGGCCATATGTGTACATGTAAATGAACGGTGCTTACACTATTCTTACTTATTGCAACGTGACCACAGTTTTGTAATTTATATTCTGTATATGGACGGCTGAGGAAACTCGAAGGCTCATCCGTGTTCGTGGTGAAAATGAGCAACTTTTTTAAAAATCGAAAAACGGGGCAAAAAAACTTTGGGAGTGAGTAATCTATCTCTTATTGGAATGTGTGATAAACATCGGCGCATGTCCTCTGACGTAACATTAGGAAGTAGCGACTACGTATGATGACATATAACAGTGTTGTAGTGGTGTCCCATTTCTTAGGGGAAATATTTAAACCCTTCGCCTTTCCACTTCGTTTCAAGGGACAAGGGGAAGGGGCGAGGGGTAGGGGAAGGGGTAGAAAATAGAATTGGGATTCAGCCTAAATCTCAGTCTAGTTGTTGTTGTTGGTCTTTCGGCTGCTCCCGGCAAGGGGTCGCCACAGCGGAATATCCAGTCCGCACTACAACTTGGCACAGGTTTTACGCCGGATGCCCTTCCTGACGCAACCCTCCCATTTTTATCCGGGCTTGGGACCGGCACTGTATCCAGTGGCTGGGGTTTGGGCACTGGCTGGAATCGAACCCGGGCCTTCCGCATGGCAGGCGAAACACCTACCACTGAGCCACCAGTGCCCTAAATCTGAGAAATAGTCAGAATGTACCATATAATTTTTTGAAACTTTTAAAGCAATTTCATAACAGTATTATACAACCCGAATTCCGGAAATATTGGGACGGTTTTAAAAATAATATTAATTAAATGAAAACTAAGCTACTTTCATATGAAATGAGTCAAATATTTGATTCACAATAGAACATAGAGAACATAAATGTTTAAATGGAGAAATTTTACACTTTTATCCACTAAATGAGCTCATTTCAAATTTGATGCCTGTTACAGGTCTCAAAGAAGTTGGGACTGGGCAACAAAGAGCTGAAAAAGGAAGAAATTTTCCATCAGGTCTGTAACATGATTGGCTGGAATTAGCTGTTATTAGCTAATTAGCTGAATTAGTGGAATACTTTAAAATCAACGTTCCTCAACATCAAATTGTTTTGCAAATCTCATCATCTACAGTGGATAATATCATCAAAAGATTCAGGGAATCGGTAGACATCTTGGTGCGTATGGGAAAAGGCCGAAAACCTTTGTTGGATGTACTTGGTCTTCGGGCCCTCAGGCGACACTGCATCACTCATTGGCATGATTGTTTCATTGACATTACTAAATGGACCCAGGAATACTTCCAGAAACCACTGTTGATAAACACAATCCACCATGCCATCTGCTGATGCCAACTAAAGCTCTATCATGCAAAAAGGAAGCAATAAGTGAATATGGTCCAGAAGCGCCGCCGTGTCCTGTGGGCCATGTCTCATTTATTTATTGGCTCATGTGATTTGGAAGTCTTATTAGTCTTTTAGTCATAAAGAATAATACAATGGTTTTCAGTAGCAAATGATTTATTGTGTATCAGAGCCCTTCTTTTTCTCTAGGCTAGGCTAACCATTAACAGTCAGCAGCTAATATTTAAACCTATCCTTTTTAGCTTCTATTTGCATTTTAAATGTATCTCACTAAACAGGTTAATATTGAGGATACAAGAGTATAATATTTTCCCTTTAAAGTGTTTCCCCTTTTGTTTGTGTCATTCAGACAATTGTCTTTATCTATAATCTGCAACACATTCACTAATTACAGTATTATGACTAACTATTAATATTTGGAAGATAAAAGTAAGAAATTACAACAAATCCGCTATAAATGGTGCTCCATGAGGTTACGCGAGGTTACCGCATATAATCATAAAAATAAGACTATACAAAAACATCTGACAACAGGATTAGTAAGAAGTACTATTAAAACCACAAAGATGGACAGGAAACAGGAAGGCATGCAGGAAATTAAACACACATGGCATGCTCTTAGTGATGGGTTGTATGTTCTCTGTGATGCATGGAAAGAGATGAAGAGGAGGGTGCAAAGAAGACTGAAATGATGAGTACGCTAATGGACTGAGAAAAGGAAAGACAGAGAGAGGAGGAGATGTCACATACTTCAGGAGAAGGCCAGTCCCTGCAGGGAGCTGGCTGTGGAATACTTGCTAGAGTCCACAAAAGACTGATCTACTGGAGACACAGAGATAGAGAGGGGTCACAGGAAGGGTTGAATGGGAAAAAGAAAAAAAGAACAGTGTTATTTTTTTATGTGTTGGGAAAGTGAGAGATTAAACATTAGGGCAACAGGTCAGAAGGTTAGTACAGGACAATACTGATGTACTGTAGTAGTTACACAGTAGGTTATACAATGATGCAAAATGCAGAGATTAAATGAATTTGTGTTTTATATAATGCTGTGAAACTACAGTATGTCATATCATTATTATAACTAATACACTGTTCACCGTAGGACCATCTATTATAATAATAATAATAATAATAATAATAAAATAATAATAATAAAAATATAATAATAATAATAATAATAATAATAATAATAATAATAATATTGTCAAAAAAGTGGATATTTAACAAAAATGAAAAATGTCCCAACATATTGTATAACTGATGCCTTTATATTTTAATTTCAAAATGTAATAAAAATTATAATAATCAATAATCACCATAATACTGTTTACATGTTTGTTTGTTTTTTCTATTTAATTTAATTTCATTTCTGGTTTATTTTTTCCTTTAAAAATAACATAAGGATTGAAGTGTCTATGAGCAAAGCTTATCTTCACATTTTCGTAATGTGCTATGTATTTTGCAGAGCCTGGCACTGCTCTTACCTTGGAGACCGTTGCCGTTGGCACTGGTGCAGGTGGGAGGTGGTGAGGCCTGGGGACGCACCACTGGGGCAAAGGCGCTCTTCTGTTTAACAGCCGACACCATGTTGGCTGGTGAGAAGGAGAATATGCCTGAGGAACTGCTGCAGTTGGAGGGCAAGCTGGTAGAGGAGGCCATGGTGGGACTGGAGGGCACGACTGATTAGAAGAGTGAGAGAAGTATAGAGGAAAACAGATTGGATGGGTAAGAAGATGCTTTATAGTCCTACGTCATACAAACAACTATGAAGCACAGAGGCTGGAGTCACTATGCACATCCAGGATAATAAGCAAATGATCACTAAATCCTCTCACATAACTGATATGTACATATAGCTTGTTCTAAGCTAAGGCTTAATTTGTTTGATGTATTTTCTTCTTGGCCAATTAGTGATGAAAAGTACTAAAGCATCTAAAGAGCAAATGCCTTGAACAGACATTAAATACAGTAAAACCCTGGCCCCTTTTCTTGTGTGTCATTACTCGCTCCTCCTTCTTCTAATACACTAAGAGCATTTTTCCCTTCAGTGGTCACAGGTGTCCTTAAACGTAAAATTATCATATACCTTTATTGTTGTTATTATACTACACTTAAAATTTTATGACCCTTTCCCAAGTAAAGTCCCTTGATAATGTCATAATCCGTTTATGAATGTCCTGCTAATCAATTAATGAAAATTGGAGCCTCTAAAGTCTACCTTGCCACAATGATTGAAAGTGTCTGTGTAGAGTCAGCGAGCCTGTTAAAATACTTGTTAACATGTCTGAATCAAAGCTTCTAAATTGAATTGCTTCTCCTGCAATTAGTTTATTGATTTAATTAAGACTCTTTAATTTGGAAGCCACGGTAGAAGATTGGTGTTATATGAATGGCTGGACATTATGGTAGAGTGTGCTCCAGAAAAAGGAAGGGTGTACATTTATCTCTGCTCTTATAGATTCATACGCAGAGTAATAGCTTTATCTATTGCTTTGTCACAGCTGTGTCTAATAGGCCTGAGCATTTCACCATTAGAGCATTACTGTTTGTTTCACACCACAGTGTAAAAGCCTACATAGTTAATGTCCTGTCGCTGAGCTGAATCTCTTTGCTGGGTTAAGTGGTCTCTAGTAACAAAGTAACAAAGGCTTCTATTACACACACCAGAAATGTCCTGTGTGAAACCACAGTTACAGAAATCTGATATTCTGATCACTTCTTTTATTTGGAAGGTCAGTTTACTACTCACTGGCATAGGGGGAATTAGCAGCTGAGCCATTTAGGAAGTTGGGTGATCCTCCTAGCGTGGTCATGCCGCTGTTACCATATCCGTTCATACTCGTGCTCACGGTACTGTAGCTGCTCTGCTGGGGTGTCGTGCTGGGCACATAACCATGAGGAGACACACTACTTGTGTTCCGACTAAAACCTGACACACACACATATACACACACAATTAAACACAATTAAATGGTTTTATACATTCCACATAAAAGCCAATGACAAAAAAAGGTCTATGCAGTCTATGCAGAGAAATGTATTAGAACACCCAGTGCATCACAGCCTGATGCTTAGCAGGCTTAGAGATAGGCTTCCAGACAGGGTTGTTGAACCAGCCTCCAAATTCCACAGATCTTTAGCACTCATGGGATGCACCATGGAAGCCTGATCCATGGATGCCAAAGCACCCAAAAGATTTACTGATAATGTCCTTATGCCTTATAACATCACAGCCAACCCACAAAGGTCATGTGGAGTCATGCCAAGGGGATCTGCACAAAGCGAAATATTGGGTTTTATGGTTTGCGTTAGGGTTCCCTTGTGCAAGCGGGGCAGCTAGTTTGTCCGGCACATCCCATAGGTGCTTGATTGACTATGATCTAGGAATTTGGAGGCAGGTCAGCAGCCTTGGGTTCCAGAGGTGGAAAGTAACGAATTACATTTACTCGCGTTACTGTAATTGAGTAGATTTTTTGTGCATTTCTACTTTTTAAAGTAGTTTTAAAAATCTGTAATTTTACTTTTACTTAAGTACGTTTTGTTTGAAGTATTGTAATTCGCTACATTTTAAATCATATTCGCTACTGAGTAAAAAATAAATGAATGAAAATGATAAAATAATGAAAATATTATGTTTTGTATAAATGCTCCGTTGCGCCGCGTGTGTGTATCATGTCCTGGTCGCGCGCCGCTCCAGACTCCACTCCAGGTTTTCTGACATCGGCATCTACCTGACCTTCCACACGGTCGCTTCCGCCTTGAGAGTGACATCATCGACTAGCACGACCATATATAAACCGGAGAGAGACGCGGGAAAGATGAAAGTGGTTGTGATTTTGGCGTTTTGATATTTGGTTGTGTATTCTGGTTTGACTTTTTGCCTCCAATTGACTTTGATTATTGCTTTGTCCCTTTGGTTTGGTTGGTCTTTGTATATATTTGTAGATAATTTCACTGTTTTTGGTTTAGGGAGTCCGGGAACGTACCTGCATTTTTGTTTGTGTTTTTTTTTTTTGCACCTATATATTTTCACCTACTAAATATAAATACCATTTTGTTTATTATTTTGGCCTGGGTCCATCCTGAATCCGATCCTCCTCCTCCTGTTGTGTGTGTGTGTGTGTGTGTGTGTGTGTGTGTATACAAACCTCATTATTTCATCAGTTAATGATTGGATCTAGTTCTTTACAGTTTAAAATAGAACCCTGAACCATTCTTTTGCTGTATGGCCCTAGACTGGGACGTAACACCATATTTAAGTGACCACTTTGATTTTCAAGCACAACAAAGACAACAGCTTTATTATGCAAAGGTGTTCCTTCAGTTAAAAACAACTAGTTTGAGATTTATATCTGCTCATCTTTTTTGAACTACAGTACGCTAGAATGCCTCAACCCACTCCCGCTGTTAAAAAAATTAAAATAAAAAAGTAACTCGGTAACTTTTACTCTGAGTAAATTTTTTAATGAGCTACTTTTTACTTTTATTTGAGTAGATTTTTATAATGGTAACTTTACTTGTACTTAAGTAAAATTTCACTGAAGTAACAGTACTTGTACTTGAGTACAAAATTTTATTACTCTTTCCACCTCTGTTGGGTTCTTTGTCTGCTGGAGACCTTGCACGGTAGGCTGTGATGCACTTTTCATGGCCAGCGTTGACTTTTCCGGTGATTTTTACTTCACTGATTTTTCTGTAGAATTGGACCAGACAGCCTAACCTTTGGTCCCATGGGCATGAGTGAGCCCTGTCACCAGTTAACTGGTATATCATCAGGTGTTAATGTTATGGATAATTGGTAATACATACTGTACATGCATAAATAGATTAAAAGAGAGATAGAGAGCAATAGTCTATTCTTTGTTTACTTTTATGATTCCCTTATCTACTAACACTGGCTTAACATTGACATTTAAAAAAAAAAGATTCCCTGTCTGAGTTAAACAAAAACTGCTGTATAATTTTTCAGAGTCTATTTCCCCAATTCTATCAATAAAAAGGTCAAGACCAGGAAGAGAAGGAAAAGGGGACATGGACTATAAATATACATCAATGCATTATACTCTGACATGGGTGAAAGCAGCAGGAAGTTCTTGCTCCAGGAGTCCCCTGCTGTCTGCTACAAAAGGCAGCACACATCGTGACTCTGCTTGTAACACTTTCATCCTATGCCTGATAGATTACCACTGACTTAACACAAATCACTCACTGTCACGGAGGGACCAAAGGGAGTCGACAAATTCTGCGAGCAGAGCACAAGGCTACAGCGCTCTCTCACCACACTTCGCACAGCATTACTAAGTCTGAGCTCAACACAATGTTCCCATGCTTGTTTCTGTGTCTAATCTTCCTTTTGGCTACTAAATAGGAAAGCTGTGTGTGGGTCCTCTTACCCTGATTGGCTCCCTGTGTGGATTCAGAGACGTTGACAGCAAGCTGGCCATGGAAAGAGTTGACGCCCATCATGCCAGTGTGCACAGAGCTGTTCGCCAGGCCCGAGAGCTGGTTGTGAGTACGTGGTACGTTGTAGAGCGCCTCTGCAATGTCGGCTGCCCTCTTCAGAATGATCTCCTGTCATGAAGACCATGTCACATCAGAAACGCTGACATAAAGGTTAAACAGGAACAAGCTGTACAATACACCAAATCTTTGCAATATTATATTTATGATACTGCAAAGCGAGTTGTACTACAAGACCGAAATGTGTGGTTTGAAGTGTACTGTATGTCTGTGGGACTTCACACACAGACAATAATAAGAGATAGGTTGAAAGAGATTATGAGTAATAGATATCTCAGACATTTTCCCCATGCTCTAAGAAAAGCTGTGTTTATCGGTTAGATGTGCACAAAGCACTACAAATAAACAGCAGGGAATCTGGCACACTTCACAAAACATACATCTCATACAATTTACCCACACAATAGAGTCCTTATGAGAATATTTGTATGGTAAATGACAAGGGCTGAGGATTTGTGGGAAAGGTGAGGTGGATAGGAAAGCAGTTCCTCTGAGACAGACATGACCAGAGGCAGACCCCCATTCTCTATCTAAATAATTCAGCAGCCCTGCACTTTCAGCACTCAACCCTGCAATCAATGACCTGGCTTACAGGAGTGGCCTCTGTAGGGAGGAGCTCTTTCAACCATCGATAGAAAAGTTTCTGATATGTTTATATGTTTGAAGGAATCAAAATACAATGTGACATGATACATCGTCTGTATACAGCTTTTTATCTTTCATCTCAATTACGTATGATTGTAAAAGTGCATCGTGTTTACAGATGGCAACATTTAGTATTTTTTTGCTTTGCTTTATCTCTTTGTGGATTGTATTTAACATGGTTGTGAGTCCTTGTGAGTTGGTCACTCACCTGATTATTGTGAGGCATCCCATACAGGGCTTCTACAAGATCTGCTGCTCTTTTCAGAATCACTTCCTATTGACCAGAAAACAATTGAAATATTTTATCTATAATGATTAGCAACTGCTATGTGATGATTTACACTCTAAATCAGAGATTAGGTTGTGCATCATATACTGTAGGTCAATACTTTGTTGCCTACAAAAGAAGGGTATTGTATGTCCAGATCTGCTCTTCCTGGCCAATATTACTTCCATTTAAACATATAATATCTTACATATAAACCTCTTAGCATATAAAACATAAAACCCTTCACGTCATATTAAGGGTCCTAAATATTTCTTTTTGTCTGCATGCTTTGGTCCCTGGTGGTGTGTGTCCCATGAGCATGAGTCATCTGTTCAATACACTACACCTCCTACGTACTGTAAAGCAGCCTCAATTCCTCATCCAGTACTAATATGGTCTATTATATGTATAATACATGTTTACAAATACACGGTGAAACAGATGAATGCGTGCTTGTAGAGGTAAATAAATGCCCTATAGGCTGGGAGGGGATGGATGTGTGCATATAACACCCTTCTCTTGTAGGTAATTGAGTCTTGGCTCCTCAACCAGAAGCCTATTTATTACCATACCTTCCTACACATTAAACATTTATTTACTGTGTTCTTTACTTTGTATTCATTTTCTTTCTCCTCTCTCCCTCCCATCTCTCTCCTCTTCATTTTTTTTTCTTCTCACAGGCGAAGTAGGCGCCTGGAGCTCCCGTGGAACCCTTTTTAAAAGTTAATGTGCCGGGGCTGAGGAAATGTGCTTGGGGCGCGACAACCAGAAAATTGCTCTCACCCTCGGTGTGTAACCCTCGCTGTGAACGAGCCCCCGAGCATGTGTGCCCGCCCGCTAGCTGACATATTGCCTTTCAATCAGAGCCCGTCTCCGCTGCCACCCCCACAACATGCAGGCACGATCATGACGAGGGGGTCAGGGAAGCAATAAAGATTTTTAGTGCGCTGTCCGAGGTGCTAAATTCACTCAATAATGGGTGTGCTGGCACTGCGTTAACCCCTCGTTAGGGACGGCTGGGCGGGGGGAGCCTGGCCCAGGTGATTGAAGGAGGCGCAGGGGGCCTGGGGAGGCCTAAAGTGCTGCTTTTGTATGGATACCTGCCTTGGTTGCCTGCTTTTCTCTCTAGATTTGCTGCACTCTCAGTGGCAGTGCTTTCCCAGGAAAGGAGAAGAACATAAGGGTTTGTAGGCATTAACCCACAGTTGGATCCCCTGCTGCATCTAGACAATGCTATCCATCCTCCTTCTCATTCTATGGTATGTACCTATCTCCTTTCCTCTTACCCTCTCCCTTTCTTGATGGTTTATAACGGGGTTGTATCCATTTTCCATCATTACAATACTGGTTGAGGGGATCTGTTGAGAGTCCAAATTCAATAAGGAAGAAGCCAAAAGTTGGTCCAGATAAACAAATAAATGCTATTAACAGAGGGCTGTATGTGGTGGCCCTGTGTCTGGAAGCAGAGCCCATTTCCTGGGTGAGCAGAAGGGTTTCCAGTAAAGGCTGAGAGCTGAGAGCTGAAAGCGGTAAACAGGAAAGAAACCCGATCCTAGATCCGCGTGTCTGTGTGCCTGCCTATCAGTCAGAGCCATCATTATCCTGACGATGCACTACTTCCTGCTCTGCACTCAACTCTGCAGCCATGCTGATCACGAAACACCCAGTTTTAAAACTTACTAAAGAAATATAACTGAGGCCCTTTTGGCTAAGAAAGAAAAAAAAACTCTCTTGTGTTTATACTACCACACACACACACACACACACACACACACACACACACACACACACACACACACACACACACACACACACATACAGTATAGTAGGTAAACAACCCTCAGGCATTGTGTTTTGGTAATGCATGATATGAGGCTCAGCCTCTGCACTGAGACCAACCTCAACACATCGACATCAAATCTGTTCTTCTGTGTAAAATGATGAAGGCTAGTAATAAGATATATGCCCAACAGAGAAAGGATTGCTGAAAAGATGAAATAATGGCCAGATCGTATCAGAAATGTTAAAGCATCACTGTCTGTACTGTTACAAGGGAGGTACGCCTGAAAAAAGAAAATAAAACCTCAACTAATTCAATCCAGCACTTTTTTTTAACGTTTTTTTTTTTTTTTTTCACTTTCTAATATTCTATTAGGGCTAAAACAATAAACTCAGGCTCTAGTGAATTAGATTACATTTCACATAAAACATAACATCACAATTAATTAACACAAATACTACAAAATGCAGCTGAACTCAACTCAAATGGCACTTTCATTCTGGCAGCATTCAGAAACATTGCATGCTGAAAAGAGGTTGAATCTGGGCACGGATTCAGTTTGACTGTGAATTTAAATGCTAACATCAAATTCTGACCACACCACCAGTCATATAGTGAGCTTGCAGTGACAATAAAACGATAAATTTCTTTCAGCCTCTTAGTCACAGATTTTCACATATAAAAAATATTCAGCAAAAAAAAAAAGACCAATTGTTCAAAGAAAAGGAACAAGAAATAATTGAATTTCTTAACAGCCAGAAATTATGTGGGGTGACAAATGGGTATTAATTTTAATTATATAATTTTATTCTTTTTATTATATATTTATATATAATATTTATATAAATTTATATAAATTTATATATTTGTTTTTTATTTCCTAGCTGAAAAAAAGAAAACATCATAATCATTTTATAAAAACATTAAAAAAAAAAGGTTTTATTATTTTAGCCCTATCTAAATTACATTAAATGATTTTATGTGACTATTCCTACTGCTTTATCAAAAATTATTAACCTCTTTAGCTATATAGTTATGTAGTTATATATATTTTATTATTTTTACAATTATTACAATTTTATATTATTACAATTTACCTATAACTAAGTAAAAGGTGAGAGTTATTTATTAAGGGATTATTTATAGAATGCTGCTTTACCCCTGTCTTGCCACTATGTTGTAGGAGGCCCAAACTATCACATGTGAAATAGAGCAGAAAGTCCATTCCATGTGAATAAGACCAGATGATACAGTGCACACCACGACTTTTCTAGAGTTTATCCCTTTAAACATAATGATTGCAAATGCTGCAGTATTTCTACCTTTTATATAATAGCCCTGCGATCTTTTCCATGTCTTCAACCTGTTAATTTCTTTTAATCAGAAATATCAATCCGTTTACTATTTAACCAATCAGGCTCCCTAACATAATCCATATTCTCTCTATACAGACCTAAAAGGTATCCACCAAACATTCAAACTTCAAAACTGCTACAGTTGCAATATATTGTGTTAAACGGTAACAGTTTTACATTTCAGATGCACATTCCACTTGCACATTGTCGTCTACATATTTCACACAGGCAGTTGGTTTAAAATAATATAAGCATGCACATTCAGACTCAGTGCAGTATTTGTCTTCATGTGCCAATGAAACATGATAAAGAAAAACACTACACCCTGCTCCCCAGTGGTGAGGACTGTGTCATCAGAACACAGATTAAATCCTAGGCCCAGTAGAGGTGGCCAAGAGGGGATCAGGTGGATGTGAAGTGACAGGGAAAATGGGAGGAACAAATACTGAATGGTGAGAGGTAGAGGAAAGGAGCGAGTCCACAGACTGGCCAAACTGGACACTAGCCAAACTCATCGACCGGAGCAGTGTCTCTCGATCCAGACACCATTGCTCACTGAGCAATTATAGGCTGGCTGTTTAAATGACTGTCTCATGTTGACTCTTTTAATATGCTTTCTAATATTTAAAATAATGCTAAATTGATCCCCTGGATGGTGTGACAGAAAAGTTCACCCTGTCATCTCGAGTTTGACTCCCAGTGACACCATAGCCATTCATGGCTAGGAGTCCTGGGAGGAAGCATGTGATATCTTTGGCCCTCCCTGGTAGGTCACTGTTGTTTGATAGGAAAGAGCTACCAGATGGATGGGAAATTCCTACAACTAAATTAGGCAAAACATTAAGGAAAAAACCCTGAGTGTTCTCATGTTGAGCTATTGTGCTATGCTACTTATAATAAGGGGCTTATACTGTAGTGCAAAATTCATGTTTTAGTCATTTTTATACATTCAGATGGGTCTCCAGTGTCCAAAAACAATGTGAATAAAACATTGCCTGCTTTTGGTCCTTTTAAAATTTTTGTCTTGGGCTTAAACAATCCAATTAGATTTTGTCCCTAATGTGACCTAATATAAGAGGACAGCTTGTTGGTCAGCAGTGCTAAAGCTCTGCTGGTGGGGCGTGGCTCAGCAGTTAGATAGACTTGTGATTGGAAGAGTAGTGAAGCAAAAGAGGAAATCCTGAATCCTGTGTTAACTAATTATAAAAATGGTCAATTATGGGACCCTTAACATTTAAACTAAAATAAAACAGATTTTTAAGCTAACATCCTAAGTAGATCCAGAGAGTAAAGTAGTGCTTAAGCTGAGTTGACTTTTACCACAATTTTTCAGGGCTCGGCTAAAATGTCCAAAGATTTGCCGAAGAATTGAGGGAGACAAGTTAGACTGCCTTGTTCCCTGCTTGCCCCTCACCTGTGATTTAGTCCAGCGGTTGAGAGAAGTGCCGTCAACAAACTGTTATTACCTCAATAAAGGGCAAAATCGATAGTGCAGAAATGAGCAGCCAGGCCCAGCGGCCGATGCTGTTAATATCTGGCTGGGAGTGTTAGAGGGAGCAGAGGACAAACTGAGTGAGAGAGTGAGAGAGACATAGACAGACGTAGGGGATTAAAACCACCACTACTTACAGACACTGAGGGTAAAATCCATCTGCACAGATCAACCCTGTCACCACAATTTACCAGACATGTAGAGCCATGCAGAGAAATGATTTTTCATTTAACTTCCCCGGTATGCTACCTAGTCTCTTCTTTTTCCTCTCTCTCCTCCTTTCTTGCTTTCTCCTCCTACTCCAGCTGCGTCTCCCCCCCTTGTGGTGACTCAATTACTGTTGGCTGAGCAATAATAAAGTGTGGGCGGCAGTGGCTTCGATCGCATGACCCAGGTGAAGGCAGCTCAGGACAGCTGACTTCACCATGATGGATCACCCGGATCCCTTTCTTTCTCTCCCTGCTGCTCTCCCTTGGTGACCCTCTTTCTCTTTCCTGCCCCCATCCTCCCCCATTATCCAACCTTCCTTCTCTCTTACCTCTTTATATGCGCCAGAACTGGAGATGATGCTATGTGTACCATGGCTATGCACTCTTTTGGTGCATATTAGTTAAATCATGCTTAACATGGCATACACAAATTACTTGTACTTTAAGGTTGATATTTTTAGTCATTTAAATAGATGTCCAGTGTAAAAGCAGAAATGTGAGAGAAAAAAACAACAACATTGTATTGTGCTAACACAAGCCAATTAGATTTTCTCCCTAATGTGACCTCATATGAGAAGGGAACCTCCCTTGGCTTGTTGCTCAGTTCTGTTCTTCTCTGGTGGGGCGTTGCTCAGAAGTTGCTTGAGAAAAATGCATTATCTGACTGATTATTTCACAATGTTAACTTTGTAACAGTATAATATAGAACCTTTAACATAAATATACTATTCGTTACACACCAACAACAATTCTATAATGGTATATATAGTCAAGCCAAAATAGAAAATTGTATCCCCTGGGACTTCCCCAACACCTGACTTGATAGTGGTCGAGCAGTGGAAGGCGGTTGGGTATTTTTTTCCTACTCATCTCATTCACATGAGCCCATACTGCAGGTGCACAGCTGCTCATTGCTTGGTGGCTGTCCAACCATATTCATTAGAACTGCAAGGGAGTCTGTTAAAAATATGGCATGCCGTTAAGACATTCTCCAGGGAGGAGCAAAGGCAGTTTTTCTGACCCACTCCCCTCTTGATGAACACAGTGGGAAAGGTGCGATGGCTCACCCCACCTGGGACCTGACTAATGCATTCAAATTCATCACCGGCCCAGTGAAATGAGCCCAGGCCAAGCCAGAGTTAAAACCACACCGATCATATATGAACAGCAGAGTGTGTCAGTCTGTAAGAAATGAACCAGACTGCTGCTAACATGACAGACAGAAATAATGATCATGACCCCTTTCTTAGATTAAGCATAGAAATGAATTTAGCCTCAATAAAAGGTTTCAACTTGACAGTCTTCCATTCAGAAGAGTCAGGAAGTCTAAAAGGTGGTGGTGATGTGTGTGTGTCTCAGTGTGTGTGTGTGGTATGTTGACAATGTCCATGGTGAATTAGGGACAGAGATCAAACACAATGGCCCTATTTAGCCACACTAACAGCGGCCTGTACATCTGTTCTCTCTAAGCCAGCTGGGGAATGGCAAATGAGAGAGATATGAGAGGTGGTGTCAGGGGTGTTCATCAGCATCTAGTCTCCACAAACTATTCAATGTATAACATAACATAACATAACATAACATAACATAACATAACATAACATAACATAACATAACATAACATAACATAAATTGTGTAACAAGGGTGAGGAAAGCGCACAGTAAAAGAACATACACTGTAATAACCAGCAACAGTTGATCTTTTATTTGAAATCCCTTCCTACACTTTGTGTCTACTTTCCATATCCTGTCTGACCTAACCGAAATGAAGTTCCATCCTAAACCAGGATTCTGGATTGATGTACTGTGGGCTGACCTTAGTCACATTACAGGTATAATGGATGCAGTGGCTCTGGGACAATGAATACCAATAGCCCACTTCTAATATGGGGAGAACTTATATAACAGTACAAGGTCAAACATGGACTGACTGCAAAAGAGCATGCCCAGCCAGCCATAATTACTCTTTTTTAGTCTATTAAGTTCTGCAGCTCATATGGGGCTCAGGGGTATACGACATGTAGAAGATAAAGTACTGTTTATTTATCGCTCCCATAGGATTCATTAACATCTCTTTAAGTGGCATGAGAATGGAGGAGGATGTAAACACCATTTTTTCCTTTTTGCCATGATTGGATGTCTCTATTTGTATGAATAAAACAAAAATTAAAGAATGTTACAACAATAGAAAACAATTAAATAATCAACTAAGCAATAAATTAAGAAGCAAGGGTGAGAAGTTGTACTAGAACAAACAATGTATTTTCTCATTATTACGGACACTCAGTGGTCTTGCAACAAGGTTAAAGGGAACATGTTCACAGTGAAAGTGTTTGCTAATGTAGCATAATGCTGAAAATTAGATGACGCATGAAGTGATAAACTGGAACTGACCTTTGGCAAGCGTTCAGGATCACCTGGATGTCTGGGGATGACCTTCTGTAACCGCTGGAACCCGTAGTCAATGGTGGGCTCATTCAGTGCTGAGGAGGAAAATCAAAACAGCGTGACGTAAAGATTTCACATCCAAGTCCTATTAAGTACCTTTTACTGTATACTGTGATGCTCGAACACAATTAACTGCTCATTACATATTTGCCCAAAAGAAACATGCGGAAGGAAACAAGTATGTCAAAACCATAAATATAATGTCAAATGAGAAATGGACTGAAACAAGAAAGCAGAAAAACAGCAAGTGCTGCCAGGCAGCGCTTTATGAATAAAACAGGACTCCAGGAATCAATGTGTACGCCTTCTAACAGTTCATTCTGCTCCACTGCAGCAGCTCACACACAGCATTCTATATCAGATATCAGCCTTCACAAATGAACCCCCCCATGGTGGTTATGTAAAACGGTGCACATGCTGTTTAGGATAACAGAACACACACAGCTCTGCTGACGCTATGCTATGACAGATTTTCAGCCATTAGGAAATCATAGGTTTTTTTAACCTTTAGATTATCTTCACTATGACTGACTAACTGCAGTCTGTCATTGTAGCTATTTCTGTGTGTGTGTGTGTGTGTGTTTCCTAGTTCTAAAATTCTCTTTTAAAGTTGCGTTTTCTAAGTTAGTCGAATTGCATTGCACTTTTGCTTTCCCTGCCATGCAAATTTAATTGTTCTTAAATAATTGTACTTATGAACACACATACTTCTATTTTGCTTCTATACATAACAAGATACTAACAAAGAGGCAACAGATTTTAGGTGTTCATGCATCATCTGAAAAGAACTAAAAATTATGCTTGCATTCCTTTACATTTCCATTAAAATGTAGACATTTCTCTCTATTCAAACTCATTACCAAATTTCACATTGCTCAACTACCAGCTGAATCAATACATTTTTACTTAGTTTATTATCTATATTTAAAACACTCAAACAAATCCATAATCCGCAGCCAGGGTTCTTTGTGCATGGACTTCCTAAAAGTTCCTGTTATTAGTTTTCAGAGATTGAAGCTACTTTCAAAATTGGCTTTTGAAAACTTTGTATGGACTTCAGTAATTGTGGTACTGTACTGTAATTTTCAAACACGCAAGGTTATATGGACAGAAACAAGAACACCCATTTTTGGTTCTGCTAACTGCTATACTCTGCTTCACAAAAGTTAATAAATTGCTTTTTGAAGGAGCCATAGTCTTAATAAATCTCACACGTTTAATGCAAAATCACTTGGTAATCTGCCCAAATATTCATAAGTCCAATAATTCAGTTCATGTTTTGATTTCTGTGAGGCAACATTTCAAGTTTGGAAGATTCCTGTCCACATAGATATAGGAACAGGCAATGAGGCAATATTTAAAAAGGAACATGATCTGGGCAATAGAACCAAACATCCTGCACTGTCAGACCACACGGGCCTCGATGCACTGTTTTTCTAACCTTCCTGGAATGTCAATTACTTTTGCAGTGACACAATAGGCCTTTCTCCTGCCTGCTATACTTGCTTATGTGTTTGTCTATTTTGTTTCTATAGTGCAGATCGTGTGGGGCCACACTGACACAGAGCCACCTTGTTTAATAAAGAGAGAGAGAGAGAAAGATTATAGAAAAGTCCAATGCATTTTAGTAGCGAGGGGAATCATCCAATATGATATTAGCATGATACCTCGGTGCCAGTTATATTTGTATTGCAATTCTATGATTAACATATGTCCTGATTGAATATATTTTTTAATTTTGTTTCAAATCTCAGCAAATACATTACTTCTACCACACAGGATGTTATACTGCCTGCCCAATGTGTGAATAGTTCAGAGTGCACCACCTGCAGCATTATAGAGGCAAAATGCTACTACCTCAAATACAAACATACACAAAAGAAAAATGATATAAAAAAAAACCCACCAACCAAAACAATGCTGGCGTCCGTGTGGTGATGCATGAATTGCCACACAAAAGAAGCAGGATAACTAAATCGATTTTTCCAAACCACTGCTACATTTTACTATAAAATGTATAGTAATGAGTGAGGAAGTTGTAAGAAAAGCTAACCACAATCGAACCCTATATATGAGTTTGGTCAGTTGTATTATCTGTTATTTTGCCTCCCACAATTATGCTATAAAACAATTATTATAATGCATGTACTTTATCTATTAGGTGGTTCGACCGATTTAAAGAAAACATGAGTCTTGCCAATGTTGTTCCCGACGACGCCCTCATTCGGAAAAAGTAGAAAATATCATGCAGAAAAGTGGACCCCGCATCAGGGCTTTTTGCTATTAATTCTAAATGCAGCAAGTATCACTTAGTAAAGTGACAAAATTCATACAGTTATCCTGCCTTGAAAACTGTAATGTCTTTGCACTTTACTCTGAAAATCATTCTCGTTTGCTTTTCGGCTTCCCACAGACAGGTCTTATTGAAAGCATTTAATAACAAAGTTGTCAGCATGACAGAGCGATCTGGTGTTTTCTCATTTAGTTTACACACATGGTAATGTGCACTTAACAGAAGCAATTAGGGGACTATGTAGATACTGAAGGAGGTTGATACGTGGGTGCTGATGTTACGTATCATATCAGCTTAATAGATGGGCCTACAATTTATAATTGATATCGTATACCTGAAGTAAGCAAAATAGGATTTAAATATCTAGCATAACAAGCTCCGTTGCCGTGAGCATGACATTGTCATGTTTCTCTTACTTCCTTCTGTTTTCATTCAGCTTCCTGCATCTACAGTACAGCTCTTGCACAGAACAGAAGATGGAACATTAATAGCAGTGTGTGACATAGTTTAGTTTAGCCTGCATTAGATTGTTCTAATGAAAATGAACGCAAAGCAGAGAGATACTGTATGCAGAAAGCAGTGTCTCTTTGTCAAGTGTCCTGGCCACCTTCCTGTTTGCCCTATAAGCCATAGCCTGGTCATTTCCGCAGGGAAAGGACAGACTGAGGGCAGCTTTTCCATGCAGTCGAGTGTAGTCAGATGGCACAGGGCCTACAAAGAAAAGATGTGCCCAGCTTGGCCTGCTTTCACTGGGAACTATGGCACATGCAAAAAAGACTGAATCCTGACCATCACTCCTCATTACTACACAGGAAGACCTCCAAGCGGCAGGTGGGAGCTAGCACTTAATAGGTGTTAAAGTGGAGTGAACAAATGGCTCTCAATCTAGATCAAGTGTCTTCATTCCTGCTCCTAGATAGCTATAGGAATCACACATGCCTGATATACAGATAATCAATTTCATCAGCTTACTAGATCAAATGTGCTGGATTAGGTTTGGAACAATACTCAGCACGAGGTCAGCTTACTGTAGGTTCATTTTTTTTAAAAGGCCTTAGAAGCAGGGTGTAATTTTGAAATGCATTCTGAGCCACAGCCTTCTTTAACTTCGATTTCATAATAGTGGTTATGCTTTCATTTTTACAGAGTTTGAACAAATTGTAGATGTGAATGTCTTCCTGATTAAACCCCCTGTATGAAAAAATGTGGAATGAATCATGACACCACCTAGTTCCACAGCTGCCTGCTCGGCCCGATGGCTGACCAAGTGTTTACAAAAAGAGCTGAACAAAAACTGTTAAAACAATCTGGGATACATGATGGAAAGCAGAGCACAGCTATCGTCCAGGGAAAGAAAAACAAAAACAGCCAAATGTGACAGAATGATGCAAAGCCACCCTAAGGCTGATAATACATCATATCTAAATAGACTTCCTGTAATTAAGCCTGCTAGAGTTTCAAGTCAAGGATTACAAAGTGTGGTGCAGGAATCAGAATGCGGTGAGCCTTGGGTGAGTCGTACACTGTATGGGGGATAGGGAATAGCAGGAATGGATGAATAAATGTATCATGCTAGAGCAAGAGGCTGAGAGAATAGCTGAGTTATGGGTTCAGACCAGGGTTATAGTATAAAGGGACTTTAAAAAAAAAAAAAAAAAGCATGTAGTATTTGCACCTAACCCTAAACTAGCACACTGCAATATTTATTAAGCGTATGGTTAGCTTGCTTAGTTAACTTAGACTCACAAATGTGTATAAAAAATGTATAAAAGAGCTAGCCTGGGATTCGTGGAGGCTGACATCTCCAGAGATAAAATGGATAATGAATTGCTAGCTCGTAGATGTAAAGTGTGTGACACAGTACTAAGTGTAGATACATCTCCTTCAAGAGAATGTAATGAGGCAGGACAATGTAAAGGAGGTGTTTTAATGTGCTGATATATAGATGGATATGGGAGATCTCTAAACTGTACTCTACTGCCCTCTCAGACATCTTCACATGTTTACTCCCCCTCATTGCTATTGATTTCCACATTCTGTACAATCTCCTCGCTAGCCAGGCCGATAATGCAATCTTACTGAGAGGAGAGAGAGAGAGGAGAGAGAGAGAGAGAGAGAGAGGAGAGAGAGAAATGGCTGGAGCATATATTAAATTGTAAAGAAAAAGAGGAGGAATATGGTTTTCCTCATTAGGTACCCTGCTGTACCTTCACACATAGGATGATAGTGATGAAAACATTCCATTGACACAGTCAACAATATCCCAGAAAAAGTCAAAAATGCTTTTAGTAACAAGCAGTGACAACAAGAAAGGATATATTTATTCAACCCAAACGAAGTCAACCATCCCACTAGGCCATCCCAACTGAGAGAGAGAGAGAGAGAGAGAGAGAGAGAGAGAGAAGCCATATCCTCAATGGGGTCTGGTGATTTCCAGTTCCTCCGCATCCTTCTTCAAAGGGACCAGAGTTCCACAACAAGCACTGGAGAGACTCTTTTGCCTCTGTTCTCATTTATGATCACACATTCTGGTGACGTTTTTGAAATACATAATGTATGCACTCATGTCATCTCACCATATGGACATTGGACAGAAATAACGAATACTGGAGATATTGGATATTCACCAGAATAGATGGGAGACTTGCATTCATCACAGTATCAGTCTCCCTTCTCTGGTTTCTCTACTCACAAGGGGGAGATAATACGATTATGTGTGATGTCATAAATAATATTTCTAACATTGAAATCAGATATTCTAAATCAATATAGAAAAGAATACCCTAGCTATACTATACTACCTCATTATGTTTACACAATGTAATCAATATAAGTAAATATAAAGCTGGTCGCTGGTGCTGGTGCCTTAATGATCATCAAACTGAATTTTCTGCTACCTGACCTGACAAAGTGTTAAGAGCTTTTCCTTTTGACCAACGGTACAGACATATTAAGCATACAAGATGGCCATGTTTAGAATCAGAATGGCTGAAACATATAAACAATAAATATATAAATGAACAGGAACCGCTGCTTGAAGGATTGTGTGCAATCACACAGATCAATGCTCATAGAAATTTCATGAAAGCACTGCCAGATCGCTTCATATTTCACAATAATAATGAGAGGCCTGCAGGGGCAGATTGGCGGGGGGAGGACTGGTCCGACAAACCATTAACTTTTTTATTAAAATCACACTAATTCACAAATCTCTTGGAGACATCAGGCATGGCTAATATGAACAGGTTTTTCTTACAGCATAGTCTTTAAAACAAGCCAGTGGCTCTGAGTGGTGAACTGGGTCAGGTGACCAGACTTAGACCTGCTGTATCTCTGATTGACAGAACAGAGAGGCATGCTGGGTAATTGGTCTTTAGCGGAACCTTTTAACAGGCACTTGCGGGCTTTGTACAGAGCTGTTAATGTCAGGGTGGTAATGTTATCTCTTTTCTCTCTCTCTCTTTTCCCCAGAGCTCTCTCTCAGGTGTGATCTCATATGCTGTGGATGGGAATCAATAGGCTCAGTGGCAGAGTGTTCGATGCCTGCCTGAATTATTGCTTCATTTTTCTGCCTATATAGATGAGGCCTGTTTTCCCCCCGACCCAACCCACACTGGGATCAATATCTTACAATCTCATTTTTATCCATTTTTCCATAAAACCAGTGATTGCGTTTATTTGGAAAAACCGACAAACTAAATAAGGTATGCCTTTAAGAAAGGGGCACACGTATAGGAGGAACCTGGGCCATAAAATGGATGACTTGTTTTTCTTGAGCCTGAGTGGTGGCTGCTCTAAGGCAAATATTTTTGTGTGAAATGGCCCACTGAAGACTTTATACCGTTAATCAAACTGATTTGACTATATCTTTACTGTATGTTGACAATTTTCACATGTCAAGGATCAGCAATGTACTTGAAATGGTTAACATTGATCAAGGAATATGGCTCCATTTGTCGATTGAATCAAAGACCCTTAAAAGAAAAAATGGTGCCTTAAAACAGTGGACAAACGTTATCTATCTAATAATGTGTATAAACTGTGAAGCACAGTTATGTTTAGTTAAACTGTTATACACATTTGACATAAAAGACAAGTTACACTTGTGTTAATAGCTACCATAATAACCTTCCAAGCGTGTAGAATCATTGTGTCTGTAATAACACCTACCATACAATAAAATAAAAAAAGACCATTTAAACCTAGCAAATGTTCCACTAGGCATTTTGTCCGGCTTTATTTTAGTTTAGGTCAAAAGCCTTTGTTCTTCCTCAGTTTCAGTGAATAATGCTTCCCATAGTCCCCATCATCGGATGGGAATTAGAGAACTTCCCCTAATGTGATCCAGCAGAGTCTTTTTATTATCAGGCCTGATGGGTGCTGTTCAGCCCACTGGCCTGCATACTGAGCAGGAAAGAATTGCCTGCTGAACCTCACAAGTGATTCATCAACACCTCCAATCTACTGGTCGCACCGAGCACACACACATGCCTGTTGGAAGATAGTGTTATAACTCTGCCTCCCACTGCATGGAAACGGATGGAAAGCCTTTTCAACTAATGGTTCAAATGTGGCAATCTTGTACAAGGTAATATGCAACCAAACATGGAAATGCATTTTTTGCTGATGGAGGAAGAGAGAGAAAGAGAGCAATGATTCAGTCCTCTTATCTGCAGAATGCCATGCAGGAAGGGTAATGTCCCAGATGAAGAGTGCTTAATTGTTTCTAATGATAAATATAATTGCATCCCTTGCAATTGGATGTCTAATTGCAAAGAGAAGTGCCGGAAAACTACTTACACAATCTCTAAGCATTCTTTATCACTAGAAAACCTTAAACCCTTGCACCAAGAAAATGGCAAATGGTGGTAAGATTTGTTGAACTATATCTGAGGCTCAATTATCCCTCGTTGTGCATGTGGGCTTCCGTTTTACTGCAAACTCTCGTATTGACCAGCATGTGCCAAGAATTTGAGACCCCTAAAATGACATCATCCATTATCTGGCAGGCTTTTGAGAAATCCATTAACCAAGTAGTCTCTGGGTTCATGAGCAGGCACAGCAGTTGGTGCCATAATGCTGCTGGATCATCTGAAACCATCAAATGCCACTGAAATCTAAATAATAAATTTAAAATTAATCTTAAGGCCAAAGTGGAACTAGAGCTGTTTTGTAGTATATACAGTATTTGCAATTCAATTACGTTTGGTCACAATCAGCATGCCTATTGATACTCTCCAGTGTGGTTCTCTGCTGTTCTTCAGGTACAGCCCCACATTTCCGCATGGTTGTGGAGCATACAAGCATGGCAGCATCGGTGCACCATTGATTTAATTAGGTCTCCATTTCCTCTGGCTGACAGAAGTTGATTAGAGGCGCCAGATGTCCCATACGTAATTCTGTTGCCAGCTGCCATGCAGTCCGGCCAATCCTCTATGATTAGTACCCACTGGCAACTGGGCATGGTCAAGGTGCCAATTGGAGGCAGGGGACAGGAACGGCAAGCTGATGCCCCTAACACCACACCGAACACCAAGGGGGCTGCTGGGACATGGGCACCAGAAGAAAAGGAAGGCTTGCATGTTTTATGAAACTTTGAAGGCAAATAGTGTCAAAAACAAAACAAAAAAATGTAACTCTGTAACCGTTCTATAAAACTATAAAGCACAATGTGGCACGACTAACAATTCTGTCTTTGCATTGCTTTAGCTTTGCTAGTAGTATTTGCAAAGAATCACAATCTTAACAGACTCCTTATGAGAAAAAATAGGTGTGATAAAGACCCTGGCCATCTACCCTCTGCTTCAGGGGTGAGTTTTTTTTTTTTTTTTAGTTGAAAAATCTCTCCTTTCATGCCTGGTCATGTGCGTAGTGAATGGACTATGAAAAGAGGCCAAGTTTAGTGCCATAAACCCGATGAGCGCACTCATTTACACACATGAATGCGTAGGCACAGACATAGACACATGCTGTGCTGACAATGGCCACAGCTGAGCACCCTTTAAATGCATTTATGAAATCTATTTTTCATATTTATCTCCTGGGTATTAAAGGCTTAATTACTTTAATTGCACGTTGCAAATTTACAAACACCATCTTAACATTTTTCAGAACACGTAATTTTTTCAACCGACTCCCATTTCAGTTTTCTGAGATTTGAATTTTATATTTAAAAAATTTATATTGTGCTGCGTTTTTACCTGTATAGATGAATCTGCCCGGTGTTCCCTTACAGAACTGTTTGGACTTGTAGGACAGAGTGACTTCCACCACCCCAGGGATGTGCCTGGGGGGAGTCTGTACCCGAATGGCGTGAGGTGTAATAAGCTATGAAGAAGAAAATGGAGCAAGGAAGAATCAATCAGGATGGGCATTTATAATAATCTATACATAACAAATTACTGTTATTACAAAATAATTAATTACCACTGTATTATTTTTCATTAGCACACTATTGTTTTATTTATCTTATAATGCAGCAATTATTACAATATTATATATATTAAAGAATGTTATACAGTGGTGTGAAAAACTATTTGCCCCCTCCTGATTATTCTTTTGCATGTTTGTCACACAAAATGTTTCTGATCATCAAACACATTTAACTATTAGTCAAAGATAACACAAGTAAACACAAAATGCAGTTTTTAAATGAGGGGTTTTATTATTTAGGGAGAAAAAAAATCCAAACCTACATGGCCCTGTGTGAAAAAGTAATTGCCCCCTGAACCTAATAACTGGTTGGGCCACCCTTAGCAGCAATAACTGCAATCAAGCGTTTGTGATAACTTGATACGAGTCTTTTACAGCGCTCTGGGGGAATTTTGGCCCACTCATCTTTGCAGAATTGTTGTAATTCAGCTTTATTTGAGGGTTTTCTAGCATGAACCGATTCAGTTCAGGACTTTGACTAGGCCCCTCCAAAGTCTTCATTTTGTTTTTCTTCAGCCATTCAGAGGTGGATTTGCTGGTGTGTTTTGGGTCATTGTCCTGCTGCAGCACCCAAGATCGCTTCAGCTTGAGTTGACGAACAGATGGCCGGACATTCTCCTTCAGGATATTTTGGTAGACAGTAGAATTCATGGTTCCATCTATCACAGCAAGCCTTCCAGGTCCTGAAGCAGCAAAACAACCCCAGACCATCACACTACCACCACCATATTTTACTGTTGGTATGATGTTCTTTTTCTGAAATGCTGTGTTACTTTTACGCCAGATGTAACGGGACACGCACCTTCCAAAAAGTTCAACTTTTGTCTCGTCGGTCCACAAGGTATTTTCCCAAAAGTCTTGGCAATCATTGAGATGTTTTTTAGCAAAATTGAGACGAGCCTTAATTAGGGTTGGGTACCGAAACCCGGTGCCAATACGGCACCGGTACCTATAGAACCGGTATGTACCGGACCGAAACAGAATGAGAATTTCGGTGCCTCATTTCGGTGCCACTTAAATGCCTGAACTGTCGATTGAAATATTTGTTCTCTAGATTCATATATTTTTGTAGATTAATCGGTTATTAGATTAAATACAAAATTAAAAGCACAAATCATCCGGAAATGAGACCATCCGACATGCGCGTGAATGCAGTAACTAACGTTACACTCGCTCTGACGGCAGCAGGCGGTCTACCGATAGCTTAGCATGCTAAAGTAAACAACTCTCGTTAAAATGCCTAAAACTAAACCGTCGAAAGTGTGGCTGCATTTCACAAGAAAGGATTCCGACACCGCGACGTGCAGCGAATGTCTTACAGCAGTTGCGTGTAAAGGCGGAAACACGTCAAATCGAGGGCATTCGAGGGCAGACGGAATAAAGTTAAAAGCAGAGGGAGGCACCGTGTTTAACAGCTTGTGGACAACAGCTGGCGCTATCAGTGTGGACGACCCTCAGTCCCAGTCATACCAACTGTAGTAAAAAGGAGTCACCGATTATGATGACGTCAGCAGACTTTCCGCAGGTTAGTAGTAGGATAATGTAATGTTAATAGCAAAATGCAAATCTTGCATTCATGCTAACAAATAGTCAAACTATTTGTAAAAAACTAATGTAACATGGATTCTGTTTATAATTATGGCTTTCCAGCCTGTACTAGTAGCACTACAACAGTGACCCCATTTACCATTGTAAAGAAGGCTATGCATGTCCTGTGCAGGGCAATAAGTCAGGAAAGGAGTCATATTTTGACAGAAAAGGAAAATATGGTGAAATTTCTGCAAAAGAATTGCTAAAATTTGAAGCTTACATATTCATATATACTTTAAACTTTTAATATATTATAAAATTTTAAGCATAAAATTTTTTGTTCAATAAAAATTCATTCTTGAGTCATCCACTATAATTTTTTGGCTTAAAAGTATCGGTTCAGGCACCGTTTTGGCACCAGTACCGTTTTCAAAGTATCGATTTGGCACCGGTATCGAAAAAAACCCAAACGATACCCAACCCTAGCCTCAATGTTCTTTTTTGCTTAAAAGTGGTATGCGCCTTGGAAATCTGCCATGCAGGCCGTTTTTGCCCAGTCTCTTTCTTATGGTGGAGTCGTGAACACTGATCTTAATTGAGGCAAGTGAGGCCTGCAGTTCTTTAGATGTTGTCCTGGGGTCTTTTGTGGCCTCTCGGATGAGTTGTCTCTGCGCTCTTGGGGTAATTTTGGTGGGCCGGCCACTCCTGGGAAGGTTCACCACTGTTCCATGTTTTTGCCATTTGTGGATAATGGCTCTCACTGTGGTTCGCTGGAGTCCCAAAGCTTTAGAAATGGCTTCATAACCTTTACCAGACTGATCTTGGCATGATGTCTAGCTTTTGAGGTGCTTTTGGTCTACTTCTCTGTATCAGGTAGCTCCTATTTAAGTGATTTCTTGATTGAAACAGGTGTGGCAGTAATCAGGCCTGGGGGTGACTACAGAAATTGAACTCAGGTGTGATAAACCACAGTTAAGTTATTTTTTATCAAGGGGGGCAATCACTTTTTCACACAGGGCCATGTAGATTTGGAGTTTTTTTTCTCCCTGAATAACGTAAACCTTCATTTAAAAACTGCATTTTGTGTTCAATTATGTTACCTTTGACTAATAGTTAACGGTTTTTGATGAGCAGAAACATTTAAGTGTGACAAACATGCAAAAGAATAAGAAATCAGGAAGGGGGCAAATAGTTTTTCACACCACTGTATATAGTACAGGTTTTTATCCATTTATATTATATATTATATTAATTGTTGTAGAATGTCCCTCAACCAAGTTAGTTTATGTTATCTTTTGGTCCCTCAACACCACCACCAACAACAACTGCAGTGTTCATTCTAAACAGAAACTGCAAATCTCCTCGAAGGAAATTCCCATGACAGGAAACTTACATGAACAACTTTATCTTGGCAGAGATGCTAGAGATCCTTCTCTTAATGTTAAATAAGCATCATATTGCAGAAATCATCATATCTGTGATTTTGTTTTGCTTCTTGAAATTGGAATGAATACAGTATGTCCCTGTGAATTAGGTATTACTAGAAATATCCATTCTTATAGTATATATTATTAGTAGTACTCTTTTACCCTAAATCTGTCATAAACCACCTCTGGCCAACAATAGCTATGAAAGTAACTAGAAGGTTGTACTGTAATTAATTATATATGAGGCATATAACATTTTTATCTCTATGACGACATAGCTACAATAAATATATCATAATGTGCCTGCTGCTCATAGCAATGAATTTTTACATTACATATTATATCACACAAGTATCAACAAAAACTTGAATGTAAAATAAAATCGTACAAATATTTACATCAGTTCAAAAATATCTTAGTATTCAAATTTATCCCCTTTTTGCTTTAATGACAAATGTCTGTATTTGAGTTGACACAGACTTGAGTTTATATAAAACCTGACCAATTTGCTTAAATTTATATAGTCATCTGGGAATTGTGCAGATCACAGTCAGGATTTTGCACATCTCATTTTTGATTTCCAGTAAAAAAATAAAAAAATAAAAAAAATCATCCAGGAGTTGATCTCTTCAACTCCTGCCGTCTTTTTCACTGCATGTGTGGTGAGCTAGTAGATCATGTACAGTGGAACAGAGAAGGTGACATAGTTTCGCTCTCACCTAGTACGCATCCAAATGAATCATTATTTTATGTAGACACTGCTCAGTATGTGAGTCAGCAGGACAGAGTAATGTGTCTGGGAGCATTACCAGAGTCAAAACTGATGTCTTTAGTAGAATCGACATATGGAGCTCCATCAGGCATTGCTATGAGGTTACACACATGTCAGTATGATATCAGTCTGAAGATGGGGATATTAAAACGTAACATAATTGAGACTAAAATATTCACAATTACATTAAACTGCTCTTTATTGGATTCATTATTTTCTTTTATTTTCTTGATCGCCAATTTCTCTTTGTGTTCATGTTCATGAATGACTGTATGTGAAATTAAATGCGTAACTGGATGGTGCAGTATGCGTTTAGGATTGGATCACAGGCCTGCCAGCTACATTTGCCTATTTACAATTAGAGGTATTAAAGAGTCCTTTGAGAACAAAAAAATACATTAAAAGGTAAAAGGCCAATTATGTCTCAGCTCCTTTGTAATTTAGTAATTTTACACTAACATTTATATAAACTCAGTAAATGAAAATATGGACCTTGACCTGCATAAAGTGCTGTTTAATCATTAGTATGAATAATTGAATGTGTGGTGCCAAGTGGACTGACCTCGCTCCAGACCAGCATGGTGCCAAATATGACCTGCAACCCATCAAAGAAGTTGTCCCCAATTATGATAACAGTGGCCCCTCCTGTAGTCCAGCCCTCACTGGGACTGATGGCTTTAATGCAGGGCGTGGCTGCTTTCACAATGAGAGAGAGAGAGAGAGAGAGAGAGAGAGATACATATCAGTTACTATTGAAGATGAAAATGTATGATGTCATTTCCACTGTAGGTCATAGATAAGTTGCCATTTTTAACTATAGATTAAAACTTGGGAAATAAAGCAGTTAGAATCAAACAATAAACATTTATAAATAGACCTTCTGATGTGGATAAATTGTTTGACAAACCATAAAAAGGCAAAATATAATTCATATTAACAATATTTAAAAACCTATGAACTTCCTGTGAGGCATACCAATAGTCGAAGTAACTGACACATCTTTTCTTGGTTATAGGATCAGATTTATAGGGCTTATTTGGAAACTGAGGCAACAACAACCTAATGACAACTGACAGAATCATTAAGGCAGTCACATATGATTATTCTGAGGCTGGTTCTTCATATGCTTTATGATACTGTTATGGAAGTGACAGATGTCCTGCAGTCACCGACCATCATTTTAAAACTACCCAATATAAAGCCCTACTCTGACGCTTTACTACAGTATATACTCCTGCTCTCATGTTGCCAGCAGCATACCAAGGTCGAGGGACAAAGCTCTCATCACTTTATTCCACCAAGCCTCAGTTGGATAAACCGTAAATGGTTTGCTGAATTTTAATCAAAAGGGGTACAGGAAGAGTTGGTGTGTTGAGAGTGGATAAGAAAGCAGGATAAAGTGGATTGTGAAAAGAAGGAGAGGAGAGAAGGGAGGAACTGCCAGTCATCACACAGGACTGCATGTATGAAAGGAGATATTCCCAGTCAGATTTTGTTTTGATTCAAGGGATAATTAAAGGAATGTAAGCATCTGTTAAAAAAAAAAAAAAAAAAAAAAAAAGCTCTCTCCCTTTCCCATGTTCTGTCAGTGATCACATCACACTAATGACCCTGAGCCCCTCTGTACCCAAAGGCGGTGAATGCTAATTTGGATGATTATATTTATTAAATATTACTTCGACCCATGCACACAGGGAGGGCCCTGCGCGGCTGCTTGTTTTATGACACTCGTGTAAATGTCATGAGATCCCAAGTCTGTACAGGAGTCGATCAAAAGGCCAGCCGCTGCGGGACACACTGGCAAAACAGCAGCAGGCCATCAAAATTCAACACCTTAATAAGCTGCAATTTCATTTCACCATGCTGAACTTTGGCTCAGGAACCTTGAGCTTGCCATCACATTGAGGGCAATTTATTTGACTAATTACTGCTATTCTAGGTTGGGGGATGGGTAAAATAAGAACAAAAAAATTATGGGAAGGATAGAACAAAGATAGGACAAGAATAGTGGAGTAATGCATGTGGATTTCAGTGCAGTTCAGTGTCAGCCTGAACATCCCCGCTGTTCATTAATTAAGGGATGGTACTTATTTTATTCATCCTTAGACAGTGAAAATAACTCTAATGTAATGAAGCAACATGTCTGCCACAAGAATGTGGTGGATATGCATTGAACTCCGGGCTGCGTGTGCAGATCCATGTGTGAATGTGGGTGTGAGTGTAAGTTCTTCCAGGCATAAAAATGTATTCCTATGTTCCTTATTTGGATACGATGAATATTAAAACACTCACCTTCAGGCTGTATTTACGTAAATAAAATAGTGTATTAACAAGTAACATGTCTGGTGACACACAACTACAGAGGAAGCAAATTATTAAAGCACTATTATTATTAAAGAGTAGAACATAACTCTAATAATAAGAAACGTAAAATAATTAGTGATACAGTAAATACCCAATTCCGGAAACATGAGGTTTCTAAGACTTTATTCTTAAAAGCTTTCTCACTAGAAGACATTTATGTGTATGTAAATTCTGGATTTGTGGCTTAATATTTGGCTAATATATGGCAAACCACACTAAAGATTAACACTGGCTACTTTTTATTTATTTATTTTTGTCACATTTTAAACATATACATAATATATAGTTGCCAGGCTATAACTTGCACAAATGTTGGAAAATCCCCTCGCATTTTGCTTTCTGTTGCTGTGCACATGCGCACGGTGATTGCAGCGACATGGCATAATTCAATATGGCGTCTGCACTAAACTGAGAACGATAAAGAGGTACGATGCAGCAATCTGTGATGGTAATCTTGGCTTGGGATGACTCTTTTGCAGTGCTCTGAAATTGTGCATGGGTTAACCAGATGGTGTACTGGGAATCCATCTGATAGGATTAAACTTTGCTGCCTTCCATTGCCGCCATCTGTTCCCCTGTGCTGCTTGCTTGTGTACAGAACGTGCACATGAACACTAACACATTCAAACACTCATGCACATGTCCTGAACAGCCACACAGAGTGTTTATTCCTCTGAGTTTGTAGCCTGAAGCTGACCAGGCCAGCTTTTATGCCATTCACAGTGCAATGGCCTTGGCTCTTGCTGTCCCACTCTGTTTTCTCAACCTCCAGCTTAAAGACCTCACTGCACAGACCGCCTCTGAGATGGCAGTCTTGTTAGCCAGCAGGGAATGAGAACTATGTTTTCAAATCAATGCAGCACAACACAAACTAGTCTGAGCAGAGAAATACTCTAGTTGAACGATGCTAATTATTTGGCCTGTGAATGCTGACCACATGTTATAGGTTCAACTTGAGTAGAACGAGACTACAGTAAGCAGAGAGCTGATTATTTTGGCATTCAGACAGAATGGCCAGAGACATTTGAGGTTTGTCAGAAGTTATGGAGGGTGTACATACTTAAACTGTCATAAAGAGTAAGTATTAGAACTTTATTAAACGAAATAGCTAAATAAATAGAGAATATGATTTAAAGGTTCTGTTCAAACCTAGGATCGAATTCATTTGCACAATTAGGACACATGTAGAAATCTAAAGGAAGCAAGTCACTAAGAAGATGCTGATCTTTTTCCAACTCAAAAAGTAGAGTGACTGCATTTTGTCAGTTTAATCAAGAAGAGATTCTTTACAGCAAATATTCACTTCATTATGTGTTTTATTCCTGAGTGATGTTTGGTTGTGAATCAGGTTCTGCTGCTAAACAGGGGACGAAACGGCAAAGAGCTCAGTCATGACTGGGAACATGATCATCTCCATAGTGGTGCCTAGAGCACTCTAGCCTGTAGGAATACTGTGAGTGCTTTCTTCATGTGCAGCAATTACTTTCCTCTGCTTTTTCCATGACTGGTTAAGTGGGTAATCTGTAGATAATAACATATATAAACTGGATTCTTGTGTAGCTACTTAGTGTATATTTTATGCATGCATGAGGCAGACGGGGAACCGATGTAGTGCTGTTAGGTTCCTGTTGCGTTCGCCTACGAGCAGTCAGCTGTTTAACAAAGTACAAGAAACAGTAAGATACAGAAGAGATACAGTTTTTTTTTTTTTTTTAGTCAGTATGTCATCATTCTCTACTCTGCAATTCTCCTTGTTGATGAGGCAAAGCTCTGGCCAGTGTGATAAAGTGGTCTAGTTTTGCTGAATTCAGAGATCCCAGTGTTATTAATTATCTTCATGCAAATAATTAGTTTGTTGGACTGGGGGGGGAAAAGAAGCAGTGAAGTAAATTCCCTAACAGGTCAGTGCATGGCAAACAGGGGTCACTGAGAGATTAAACATCATAGCTGTATTCAAATTACACACATCAGTATTCAGATCTCAGATGCAATCACACTCTACTCAGACCGGAATGTGTGAGGTGCATGTGTGGAGCGCTGAGTTTGCCTACAACAGAGGCATAAGCCTGACATTATTTTAATAAATCGACAACTTAAACAAAATCAGTTGCACCTGAGCACATGACAGGCCAGAACACTACTACAGTACATATGTCCTGTCTTAAAAGATTATGAGGTGTTTTAAGGATTCACTGTTTTTGAACAGAGAAATCAAATCAAAATTTGCATCAAAGTGAAACGACGTATCGCGCTGTAAGATATCTTGGCAGTAAACTGATCGATGCCCGATGTCTGGCTGTGTGATCTGGTGATGAGAAGCTTTCGCCCACCAATTGAACTTATTCTCACTGAAGCTTTTCATACTACTTGGTTTAAATCACAGATTAAACCCTGCTCGTGTAATCTGTTGTCATTCAACATGAAACCAGAGCAAGGTCAAGGTTGATTGTTTTATGTTTGGCATAATGAAAATATTCAGCACAAACAGTTTTACAGGGTTTTTTTTTTTCTGCGCTACTCTGCTCTGGCATGGCAGGCGCCTGCCACAGTAAAATCCCTAGTGTTGATTTAACACTTTCAGAGTTCATTTGAGTCCAACTAGACCTATATAACCACTGTACTGTGTTAAATTAACACTCTGGGTGTGAATTCAACACAAGGGATTGAGGGGTTTCTCCCTTGACCCCGACTAATGTGGGCTAAACTTGTACCTGACTTTTTCAACTCCCTTGGAGGTGGGTCAGATTCCTCTATATTTACATTTAATTAAGGACCAAAAGGAATTCTTTTGTTGCTTCACATAGTCAAATGAAAGTCGGGATTAATGAACATGAGTACTCACCGTGTTCTAAGTATGAGGGGGTTCCCTCTGAGGGGTCCAGCCGGCGAGCCCGTCGCCCATGTTTAGAATTGTTGTGTACAAACATGTTATCAGATACCGCCAAAACATGACCATCCACGCTGACTGTCGTAGAGACCACCACCTACAAAAGCACCAGACATATTAAGGTCTCCTAATTTCTAGGACAGAACCCTCTTTGCCCCTCATTTTCATAAGACAGTGAAAAAAGATTAAAAGAGGCTTATCAGAAGCAGAGATTATTTTATTTATAATATAATTTATATTCCTTTATAAATTTTCCCCCTCTCTTTAACAGGTACTGTACTTGCACCACAGTCCATTTATATAGTAAAACACACTAGGGGTACGTCCTGGATACAGCGCCAATCCAGCACACACATGCACACAAAATCCTCACACATTCATTCACACACTATGAGCAATTGTAAAATGCCAATTAGCCTATTCTTCCAGAGTACCCGGAGGAAACCCACCAGGCACGGGGAAACTCCACACACACGCCCTGAGGTGGGAATCAACACTTGATAACATGAATTTATATATAAAATTACACAACAAGTTAAAATAGGATCTTAAGTTGTGTTTGCCAATATGGTTTCAGCATATTTCACAAACCCATTATGCAGATTTTTAAAACTAGGATAAACCGCTCATCTTTCAACACAATTCTTTTTTTTAATTATTTTCAAAGCATATTTAAAAAAGAGCCAAGGTAAATCAAAAAATAAAAACGGATGATTTTACTTTTTCTCTCTCTCAAAAAAAAAAGTACTAGATTTACAGTAATTGTAATTGTAAAATATGTATTTTAAACTTAAAATACCACTCAACATGTGCATGATTCTTTCGATAAAATATGATATTTTGGTCGCTGCTAAAAATTCTGGATAGTGATCAAACAGATTTTGTGCCAAAAGTTATGTTTGGGACAGTTTGGTCTTTTTTGTTGCTGTTGTTTCCAATCAAGGTCACTCATAACTTACAGTACAGTACAGTATGGGCACACATTAGCGTTTTGCCACAAAGAAAACACTTGTATCTAAAATTCCTGAAGGTTTTATTGTCAGTTGTTACCTGGAAGCGGCGCATGTCTCTGGGGTTCCCTGCATTCTTTAGACAGTTTTGGTTGCACTTCAGGAAGAACTTTAGGAAAAATCTGAAAAGACACAGAATAAGAAAGAACATTACATCATGGTTGGTGCAACATAATTGCACTGGTGGACAACAGCTTCTCAATTAGTCTCTATGAAGCATGCTGAGGGACTGCATAAAAGATAACTTACAAACTGCATTAAAGATTTTTTTTTCCATCAGTTATTATTCAACTTTAATAACATACACATACATTGGAGATGATGATAATTCCTTTCATTTATTTTACTTTAGAAGTTTGCGCTTATTGTGTTTGCAATTAAAGCTTATATTGAGGGATATTTTTGCTTTTTGTCTAAGTGTTCTTAACAGATCTTGCAAGTTTGCGTGTTCCCTACATGTAAAACTAGTGAGCACTTGCACACCCCATTGTGCCCTATAAGAGATCACAGTCACGGCTCAGTCTTAGCTTGTCCAGCTACTTAGACACTAATAACACCTTGGACTTCCATCACATATCTATAATGCACAAGACAAGTATTTATTCATGTATGGCTTTTCTTCCCATGTGTAGGTATGTGTTCTTGGTATCCTCAGGGCTTGTTAGTTTTTCTGCATGTGACTCTGTGTGTATTATGGCTTGACTTCTCCCATAATCCACAAAAATTCTAGCCTTTATCTGCATTCTATCTGATACCCTTGTCATTACACATTCCACACTCGTCTTCTTGCATCCTTTCATCCTTTTGTCATTTATCTATTCTAAACAGTCATGCCTCTCTTAGAAGCTCTAAATGAGCAGGCTGTTGCACGTGCACTGCTTTCTACACATGCACTGATATTTAAATATGCAAAAAACATGTCTGCAGGCATTTAGGTAAAGACTTAAAAAGAGACGTAATAATGCTTTATATACAGTTTTACTTATATGATGTTAACTAAGCACAATCATATGTAGTTTAATACATTTAATTGAAATTTATTTGTGTAGCACTTTTAACAACGCAGATTTACCGAAATCCAGAAGTTGATTTCAGTCAGAAGCGACAGTAGCATGGAGAAGCTCCCTGAGACAACATGAGGAAGACACCCTGAGAGTCTTTAAGACTGTATATTGTAAAAAAGTAAATAAATAAATAAATAAAAACATTAAGTGTGTTGAATGGAGGTTGAGCATGAACATTTTTAAATGAGGAGTATAAGAACATCTGTAGGAAAGCAGATGGGTGTTTGAAATAATTTACACAACATTTACATGTTGACAAATGTTTATTATATTTAAACTATCATTCAGGATTATATGATATCGGTTGTTGTGGATTTATTCTTTCTCGTTAATGTGATAATCACAGAATAACCTAAATGTTAAATTGCAAGATTTCATTATGTTGAAATAAATATATGCAAGCATTAACTTAATTGTTTTTTAATGTAAGCATTCATTTATATGAATAAACACTGTAAATGGTGTTTTTTGGGGGAACCTAAATGTAAAGCATTGTCAAAGACTGATGGAAATCCAACGTGGTAATATGGGGAAGTACTTTGATCTGTGTGTGTGTGTGTGTGTGTGTGTGTGTGTGTGTGTGTGTGTGTGTGTGTGTGTGTGTGTGTGTGTGTGTGTGTGTGTGTGCACAAAGATAACTAAGCACAGTGCTGTTTAGGTAAACAGATTCTTCCCTGAGGGTTGGCTGTATTGAGGGCCTGCAGCATTCTCTGATATCATTTACTGTAAAGGCACTAAGCCCTGCAGTGTTCCTGTCTGATTCTCCAATGCTGCCGTCTGTCTGAGCTCTACATGATCTCTCTATCCATCTCTCACTCTCAGCTGCCCCTGTGTATCAATAGCACAGAGAGTGTGACCCATGCCGTCTAACACTCGGCTTAACCCCAACACTCATATCACACACTTTCACAGTCCAACTAAATCCCCTGCAAAAACCAGGGTGTGCAGGCCATAGCTTCCACACACCTTGGTGTCTCATGCCTGCACTGTTTACACGCACGCACGCACGCACACACACACACACACACACACACACACAAAATTAGTGCAATGTATACCGTTGATCCTTGCAGCACTGGAGAGTTCACTCACGTGTGTGATGTTTATTAAAGTGCACACTGTCCCTTTCATAGGGCACTTTAGACAGGGAACTTGTGCTTTTAAAAGTAACTGGATGGCAGATTGATTAAGAGCATTTCAATTAGTGGAGGCTCCAATGTTCTGATAAAAGGAGAGAGAGCCGGGTATCACAATGTGACCTACTACACATGCTCCTTTACCTGACATATTCATGTATACAGTAGATCTATTCTGCAGTACATACTAATATTGGCAGCTATGATAATGAGAATCAGGATGAAAAGGGCAATGGCTGGGTATACGAACATGTGAACACAAGAAATACATACTGAAGAACACAGGTTGAATAAGAAAGAAGAATAAGGAAGATAAAAACAAGCAGGGAAGCAGAAGGGCATAAATGTGTATTCACTGGGGTTAATATAACCCTCAGCCTTTGACCTCTAAGTCAAGATCACACCTGTGTTTACTGGGATATTGAACTCTAGCTCTCGTTGAGCATGAGTATACACAAAGGCAATTTTTACACATTGGATACTTTTTTGAGCCAACACAATAGAATTTTTACAGTAAACATTTGAATTTGAGACTAAAGGTTAATATGAGATGACATCAGAAATTATTTTATTTCCTGCCCATCTAGATGTGTTAAACAATGTTTAACATGGCACATGTGACCATCTAGTTTTTAGGTGACCAAAAATACTGGAACAGGAAGTGTAAATTAAATAACACTTAAAATTTGGTTACATATTCCTTGTATGCAAAATCATGTTTCTGTTATGCTGTTATGCTTTTTTCAGCTATTTGTTTTGAGGTTGTCTCCCTTCAGTCTCTATCATGCGATACATCATCAACAGAAATTTGTGAGCTTGTTCCAGCAGCAGATATACAAGCCCCAGACGTGCTTAACCAATGAACTTGTATGTTTTGGATTATGAACAGATCCATTCCTTCACCACACTTCAGCCTTGTAATCATTTTTGTGGAAGTTAATCTTGGTTCCAGAATTTATGTGGATCATCTCTGTATTTCTGCAAATTCTAATCTGGGCTTCTAATTCTTGCTGCATCTTGTAGTATGGTCCTTATCTTCTTCGAACAGTGGCCTGTAATACCTTCACTTCTTCCCTGTGAAGGTTGTTGATGATATGATTGACTAAGTTTGGGAGTTTTCTTCACATTTGCAGTTATCAGCTGCTGTTGTTTACCTTGGCCTGCCTGTTTCATGCCTGTTTGTTATTAAGAATATGTTTATTTCTTTTTTCAACACATTTTTAGCTTGTAAACGTCTTGCTTTTCTCCCGTACACAGTTCTCTGATATCAATGCCCATTTATCCTTTTTTAACAATAAATGCAGTATTTCCAGATGAAACACAAAAGTAGACATTCTATGGTATGAACTGCTTACACACAGCTTGTCAGTCATGTTCCAATATTTTTGATCCATGTTAGAAATCATGCAGGTTCGATCAACATTTTAAAAAAAAAACATTTTCTATTATAATATACTCTGAACAATGTATAAAAGAAATCTCTGAGCCTTTTACAACACAATCACTTTCAATTTCCAACTCTCATTTACCCCCTCATCTAACTGTTGTCTAGCCGCTTAAAGAGCAACCGTCGTTCCTCGAATTGCTCGCTCTAGCTGTGTGGGCTGTGAAGAATGAATGTTAGCAGAGCAGATAGAAAGCATGTGCTAATCTAATGTCAGCACTAAATGCAGCAGTGTGGCATTGGAGCATGTGGCATGTGTGAGTATGGTGTTACCCACACCCTCAGTAAATGAGACCAAGTTGACGGCACCGACCATCAATTATTCAGAGGCTGAGATGGCAATTATGGCACTGAGCACAACCAGCATGAATATTTTATGAAGGTTAACACAGAAGTGAGGGGGATGCAGAGAGAGACAGAGAGAGAGAGAGGTTTAGCCCTAAGAGACTTAGTGTTACCAATTCTCACCATGAAGTGCACTCAACTTGCTGCTCTCCTAAAGCTGGATATCCTTCTTCATATCCATGATCTCAGCCTGCCCTTCTCTCCCCACCGTGCACTAAACTGTCTTTATCTTCAATAACTGGTTTGGTTTGCCTAAGAGAGATCTGCATGAAATATCTTAAAGTGTCCCTGGTGCAGTTCAGGCACCCGGCGCTCCATTACTCCAATGCTGTATGCATGGCAGGAATCCTGCAGTTGTTTTGAACGTGTCATGCAAGTCGTGGCTAATTGAGTAACAGGACACCGTGCTGAAGAGTGATGGAATAATCTTTGGAGCAACAGTGCTTGCCAGCCCTACTGTGCCCCAGTGTCTGCTCCTGATGACTCTTTGCCTTACATAAAGTTTCTCACTAAAAATAGCATCGCACTCACTTCAAAAATACAGTATATACTTTATATCCCTTATCAGGCCAAGCAGGAGTATGAGTGACAGTGATGGTGAATTTAATTCAATTTGGCGAAAAAACAAAGAAGAAATCCAGTAAACATAAGGAAATGACAAGACATCATAGGCAAAAGGAAATCTATCCTAATAAATAAAAGCACAATAATGTGACAGTTACAATGTCGTTGCCTCCCTTCCCCCGTTCTGGAAAACAAAATGCAAGCATGGGGTGCTGACAGCTCAGAAATTGCTTACAATACAGATTTCCGAAAAGATCTACCCCAGGCAAAAAAGTAAAAATATCACTGGCTTGCTTAGCTGGTCTTTCAGATGTCTTACCCCTCCTTCTCAAACCCCCCTCCTTGCTATGGCTGGATTTCTGCACCGGCCTGCGAGTTTGGTGCCAAATGCAACCCAAGAACTATTTCAGAAAAAAAAGAAAAAAATGAAGAGAATTCACTTATCATAACACACGAGGAAAGGAACTCTTGCTTAGCTTTCCACAGTTAAATCCATGTAACAAATACTTGTTCTGACCAGCTTCACCACAGAGACGATTTGTACTCTGAGAGGTCACACTGTGTTTTCTCTGAAACATTCTTTAACATTTCAACAACTGAGAAAGCATCCTTTGAGTGACTCTAAAGTGAAAAAGAGTAGGTTAAAGAAACTTCGTTAATATTCCGAAGTAGGTAACAAGAAGGTTGTGTTTTGACGCCACGTCTCAGTGCGTAGTTTGTAACTTTCAGCTGTTCATGCACAGTCCTTGAACTTGAACACTTGTTTATGTATCTCAGTCATGTTACTCTCTTCCTCTTCTCTGTGTTCTCACATGATCAATCCACTCCTTATGTCATTACCTCCTCAAGTGTATCGATTTAAGAGTGTGCATGTGAGAGACTAAGATGAAGGAGGAAGACAAGAGAGCGGCGGGAAAAATGTAAGGACTGAGAGCGAATTGTAAGATTTTACATTAGATAGGAAAACGAAAACCCTGGAGATGACTGCAGTGTGGATGGGCGAATTATTTTACATAATAAACGCTTCATATTCAGGCTCATAATTGATAGCTGAAGTCAGGCAAGGCAGCGTAGCCGCCACTTTTGGGCTTTGGGAGCTGTCAGTCAGAGGCGAGCTGCTGGAGGAGGAGGAGGGATAGCAATTGTCATCTGACAACTGCCTTATTTAATTTGAGCGTTATTGCTAATGTTAGTGATTACAAAGCCATGGTGTCCTGAGCAGACGGTCTATTATTATACTTTAAGTAGTATCAACTGCATGGGTTGGTTATATTATGATATTTATTGGTATGGCAACACAAAGTACTGAAGCAAAGATCGGAATGTGATAAGAGGCTTGGAAAGAGTGACAAAGAGAGAGAGAGAGAGAGAGAGAGAGAGAGAGTTATCTATTGAAAAAAAAAATCTATTGGAGTTATCTGCTATCCCGCTTCACAGCTGTTTAAGTCTTTACACATGAAACGTTGCCAGCTCAGGCTTAACCTTGGCTATAATTGTCAAATTAATGATAGATTAGAGAATGTATTACATTATGACCCAGCTTTAACTTATCACATGGAAATAAATAGGTTTAATCTGCAAATGGTCCTGGTATTTGCATGAGTAAGGTCCGGTAGATCTAGCTGTAGCCTGTACACAGAGATCACACAAACTGTAGAGGAAACTCACTTCAGTGGATTGTAAACATCTATAAATATGAGAGCTAGAATTGTGAAGAAAGATCTGTTTTACATAGGTTTTGAGAGAGAGAGAGAGAGAGAGAGAGAGCACACCCAACTGTATATTTCAGAAGCTGTAGGCAAACACCTCAATAATTCATGGTGTTGAGATTGATTTTTTTCCTTTGGCAAGAAGCAGCAGATGTGGCAGAGGCTTGGGAGGGGTGGGGTGGGGTGGGGTGGGGTGGGGTTAAGGGGGGGGGTGTTGGTGCTAACGAGTGCGGGATGATGGGGAGAACAACACTCGGGGTTAGCAGCTAGAGAAATCATTATCCTGCCCACTTATTGTGTGAACAATGGAGCTTTAAAGTGCACTTTCAAATTACCCCAAAGGGCAAAATCACAGTCGGTTACCTCAGAAAATTACTAATTTATGTTTGTAAAGCAATCCTAATTGATCCCTCTTTCCTTGTCTGGAGTGAAACGGAGCAAAAAGTGGTTAACACGGCAAGAAAAAGGTGAAGCCAGAGGACGCTTACAGTTAGAGGAAGTAGGGGAAAGGTCACATTGGAGATATGATCCACATGACCGCAAGTGAGGGTTAAGATTGGGAATCTGTTAAGCGAAAAGAGTTATGGAAAACTGCATTAAATTCTCCAGGGGCAACTCATTTGACCCCGAAAAATGGTGGTGCCAAAGAAACAACTGAGAGCGGGAGCAGGATGGAAAGATGGAGGAGAAAGTTGGCAAGTCTTCCTGCATGTCTGTCTGATCGAATCAGCTCTGTGGACCTCTGATGTGATGGCAGGTGAAGCTTTGAGCACGAGGGACATCCTTTTGTCATTGCGCATACTCACAAATAATTCATCGCTTCAGAGTGGAAGGTGTAGTGTATTGACATGTACCACATCCACTTTCCTTCAGCTGTCTCTTTTAGGCAGGACGCAAAGAACACGGAGACCTTTTCACGGAAAACTAGTAGGCCCAGGAGCTCTCTTTTTCCTCCTCCTGACCTAATTAAAACTGTTCATCTTTCACTTCTCCTCTCAGCCTTCACAAAAGGTAAAGAGACGTAAATAATCCTCGTCGTAACCTACAGGCTGTGCCGGTGCTGGCTCTATTTTTTCCCCCCAGTAAACTGCAGCATTTGTACAAAGCAAAAGAGTTTGACTGTTCGGATTTAAATGTCACAGAAGTAGCAGTCACCCCTTTTACAGTAGTCTGGAAACACTCTGCTAGGTGTGGCTGATGAAATGTCAGTGTCAGTGTATAAATTAATATATGCTTGGTCTACAAGCTCACAACCCAGATTTCTACACCAAGGTCACTTTATTCATGAAGAATATAGCCAGAACGTTTGCTCTTATTAGAGTGAAGGTAGAAGCTTAATAACGAATAAAACATTTCGTAAAGCAATTTTAGGATTGAGAGAGAGCATTTCATAACAACTTATGTTAGATGAGTGGAAAAGGGCTTTTATAACAGCACCTTTAAATGTGCATGGTATCACAGTTTCTCTAATATCACATAGAATGAATTAAAACAATGCAGAAGACTGAGGGGGTAATGACATCTTGCAGTCTTGCAGAAAGTACTGGGGGAACGAGGGGTATTGCGATGCGTTTGTGGTTATAGCTGTGTACATCAGGAAAAGTTGGAGAGTTGCCTGCTAATCGTCCCTCCCACCCCCTCCGATAATTTATTATTTAAATTATATTAGGCAACGACGTGCAGTCAAGCGGAAGTGGTACAAAACTGTGGCATATTGATTTTAACAGCGTGCTGTCTCCTGTGATTTGTGGCGGTGCTCGGCTGTCTGCGAGTGACAGTCTCGGGATCACAGGGACAGGATGCCACCGCACCACATGCTAATGTGCACTTTAAACATTTAGCAGTAGGAGGTGCTGTAATTGCTTTGACAGCAGACAGGTGACCAACATAGTGTAACCTCTTCTCTTCTGTTCTCTTCTGTTCAGCTCTGTTCTCTTCTCCTTTCTTTTTTACAGAGAAAAAAACTTGGTCTGTTTTCCCCTCGCTCATGAAATGAAATAATTCTTCTCTCCATGCTTCAATATAATGCTTAATTAGCAGAGGAGGATGGTCATTAGAAGATGTTTTTTTCTTTCCCACAGACATAAAGTAGTTGTGCGGCTTCTGTGATGATGCCATCACCTTTTCATTAGTGTTTTCGTTAACTACTAGTTCCAGGCTGTTTGGAGTTAACGATATCAGCCGGAAGTGCTGGAGATATTAGTACAGCAAATTGGTACGGCTTTCTATTGGGTTACAGCGCAAAACATTCTTCCTTCATAAAATGAGAGGTGAGCTATATTAAATTAGCCTCCAAAGCTCATGGACTAAATGGCTGCAAATGAGTGGAGTCTGGGTTGCATGCCTCCCAGCACAAATTTACCAAAATGATTACATACCCTGGTTGGCAGAGCAGCCATATTTTAATAATCTCACTTTCTAGCTTGCATTAAATTAAAATACGGATTATGTGTCACTTCGGTACAATTAAACACACAATCAACCCCACGAAAAAAGATGAAAACATCAGAGCAATAATAAGCTTTAAGTAATCCCTGTAGCAACCAATATTATTATACAAGATATAATAAACAGCTTGATAATTGCCAGTTTTACACCATGCTCAGTTGGATAGTTTTGATCTATGATACAAGCCATCATCAAGATGACGTTCCTCAAAGCAAAGAGGAAAAAAATATCCTGTGCAATAAAGGAGCATGAAGAATGTTTTATATGACTGATGAAGGGGAAGAAGCAGAAATGAAAGGATAAAATAAGTTGTCTTGTGTTTATTGGAACACAATAACAAGTTGGCGAGCTGGAGATTTAGCTTGAACTTCTTTTGTGCAATATTAACTAAAGTAAAGCACAGTATTAAGCCCATAACCACTGTCTGCCAGTTTGATGGAACCACAATATGTCAGGCTGAGATTTATGGTCTGTAAATACATAAAAAATTGAAGACGTGCCAGATTAAATGCATACATATGACCCAGAAATAACTCACACCTTCCAGGGTTTTAGCATAAATAAATACATTTAGAACAATTTATTTTGTAAGGAGAATAAAATCATAATAAAATCATTCACTCATTCATTCATTTTCTATACCGCTTAATCCTGTGTTCAGGGTCGCGGGGACCTGGAGCCTATCCCAGGAGACTTCGGGCACTAGGCGGGGTACACCCTGGACAGGGTGCCAATCCATCGCAGCATAATAAAATCAATTTCTTGATTACTGAATTTTTTGTGTAAATGAAAAATTGTACCATTTAATTTTATGTTGTGAGTTAAATTCAACTTAAAAAAAAATTTTAAATACTAAAAATAAGGTCAGTAAGAGGAGAGAGTTCTTCCCAGACTAAGAAAAAACTGTAAACACTGAGGTCATATCAGCTAAAATGACAAAGTATTAATCTTAGGTTTGTCTGAATGTGAGGTTTTGATTATTGACTAAAGATGTCTTTATGTTCAGATAACAGCTTTTCACAGGTCGTGCTTAAATCTAATTCTCTTTAATATTCAATATTATTCTTTGGACTCAAAGACATTTTTAGTTAAAAGTTGCCAAACATAACATCGACCCACATCCCCATGTATATTCTAAATAATAAGATTAACTGTTTTATTAAGATTTTATTAGAAATGAATTTCTATATTTAAGACAATATTCAGATTGTATAATTGTTTAGAATCAACAATAATAAATACCCTACAGTAGAGCATACAAACCCCCTCATGATTTATTTTAGATTTTTCATTTAGATATTTTTAGATATAATTTAGATATTTTTTCATTTAGGTCATTTATTTTATGTTTTTTTAATGCATTTGCTTATATGTCATGAATTATATATATATGACAGATAAGTAGACATTTATCTCCACATGATTATAATGTAGGAGAAAAAACATAATCTTAAATCTTATTAATAGAGCGTCTCTTGTCACACACGCAGTGAGTTGTTTAAAGAGCTTATCTGGTCCATATTAATGGCACTTGAAGAATGGAGTTAACCTGAGTGAGCCATTCCTCTCACCTCTCAATTAATAGCTCTTACGCACGCACACATGAACACGAATTCAGGAGTTGTGCTTCATCTCTATTAGCCAGGAGGCATTAGCTGGACTCTTTCATTATCCAATCAGACAGAGGTTTCTTTTTGCATCTTTTTCTTGCCTGCTTCCTTTCGTCTCCTTTCTGGCAGGCTGTATAAATAGCTAGGGAAGGATGAAGTCATTCCTCAAGCAGTACTGGCAGGCGCTTTCATTATTTACACTATTTACTTGGGAAAGTCTGAGTTGCGGCACACCGTGAGATTTAACCGCCTGAGAAATGGGTCCCACCATGTAGATCATCCTCTGAACAAAAGTGACATGCCCGCTTGTTGCACTGCACCACTAATTCGGTTCATGAAGTGTGTAATACAGACTTTTCCGGCAATGAAGAGCCTGGAGGAGGGGGGTTAATTTGTATCTGGCTTTATTAAACTAATATATAACAATCTTCTACTCGCTCACAGTCACAGCTCACAACCAGAGGGACCCAGAGCGAAGCCTGGGGGAGAGAGAGATGGATAGAGAGACAGAGAGAGAGAGAAGAACAGGCAGGCTGCACTGGCAGGTTGCTGTGTAGTGAGAGGCCTGGGGCAGTCTGTAGATTTACTGTAGGAGAGAAATCGAGCTGGATGCAGTTTAACCTTGAGGACTAATATTCACACTGTATTTAGCATCAAACATCCTATATCTTATGCTGGAAAATACTGACATTTCTTTCTTTCTTTATTTGTCAAATATAGGAAAATTTATTATTAATACTAAATATAAGATTTTATTGTTTTACAAATTTTTTTTTTACTTTTATTATCAGCAAACACCAATAAGTACTAAATTGATTGTTGGAATTTCTCAGGACAAGAAAAAAAAACAACACAACATAATCATTACTCAGCGGCCACATGTTCAGCACCCCACTCTGACTGACCTCACGGAAGGCGTCTAATTCAAACCACACACTCCATCTACTATCTGTGACTATTTTCTACTCCTCTGCTTCCCTGCATCTGGTCCTGTGGCCGTTGTGAGAACTGGAGAAAGGAAACTGCTACCTGCAAGCATGTTGTTTTGGCCATGCATCACTGACACTTCATCTCAGCCTGACTCCCTTGTTTCCATGCTGACCCCTTCCCCCTTTGCTGGCATGTTATTGAAGGAGATTTATGAGGCGGAGTCCCGTGCCAGGCTGACCCCAGGGGGCCAGGCCATCGGCGGTGGAACCCATTAATAATCGTCGGCCTCGGCTCAGATTCCCGCTCTGCGTTTCACACGACCGCCACTCAAGATCCAGCCATATGACAATAGTAGAGACTGGCAGAGTGGCTGGAGTTGTGGCAGCTCGAGCCTGGCACGGGCACCCAAACTCCAGCCGTGCAGCTCCACAGAGCCTCTGAATGTGATGGATGGGAAGAGGCAGATGCTATCTGAGCCAGGGCCATCTGTAAGGGCTCAATATAACAGTAGGGTCACTGACAGAATAAAAAAAGAGACTGAAAAGGAGAGAGAGATAAAATCCCAGAGGGGGAAAAAAAACACGAGTAAGTGTGATGAAGTGCAAACAGGCATGCTAAATTCACTTTGATCAAATGTGCATACTGTCATATAGTGCAGAGCGGCAAACACATGAACACATATCTACGAGCTCTTACACGTGATACATACGTTTAAGCAAACAGGTCGTTTTAATACAGCTTTCAAATTTAAACACTAAGATACAAAATATCAACAATGAAATAAAATTATTCTAGTAAGAGTTTTAGCAGTCAAGTACTTAAAAGCAGAGGTGGAAAGTAACGAATTACATTTACTCGCGTTACTGTAATTGAGTAGCTTTTTTGTGTATTTCTACTTTTTAAAGTAGTTTTAAAAATCTGTAATTTTACTTTTACTTAAGTACGTTTTGTTTGAAGTATTGTAATTCGCTACATTTTAAATCATATTCGCTACTGAGTAAAAAAATAAATGAATGAAAATTATGAAATAATAAAAGATATTATGCTTTGTATAAATGCCCCGTTGCGCTCGCGTGTGTGTATCATGTCCTGGTCGCGCGCCGCTCCAGACTCCACTCCAGGTTTTCTGACATCGGCAGCTACCTGACCTTCCACACGCTCGCTTCCGCCATGAGTGACGTCATCGACTAGCGCGACCATGTATAAACCGGAGAGAGACGCGGGAAAGATGAAAGAGGTTGTGATTTTGGCGTTTTGATATTTGATTGTGTATTCCGGTTTTTACTTTTTGCCTCCCATTGACTTTGATTATTGCTTTGTCCCTTTGGTTTGGTTGGTCTTTGTATATATTTGTAGATAATTTCACTGTTTTTGGTTTAGGGAGTCCGGGAAGGTACCTGTATTTTTGTTTGTGTGTGTGTTTTTTTTTTTTTTTTTGCAGGTAATCTAGCTACTAAATATAAATACCATTTTGTTTATTATTTTGGCCTGGGTCCAACCTGAATCTGATCCTCCTCCTGGTGTGTGTGTGTGTGTGTGTGTGTACAAACCTCATTATTTCATCAGTTAATGATTGGATCTAGTTCTTTCTGCCATATACCACCATTTCCATACAGTTATATATATATTATAAATAGAACCCTGAACCATTCTTTTGCTGTATGACCCTAGACTGGGACGTAACACCATATTTAAATGACCACTTTGATTTTCAAGCACAAGAAAGACAACAGCTTTATTATGCAAAGGTGTTCCTTCAGTTAAAAACAACTAGTTTGAGATTTACATCTGCTCATCTTTTTTGAACTACGAATGCCTCATCCCACCCCCGCTGTTAAAAAAAAAAAAAAAAAGTAACTCGGTAACTTTTACTCTGAGTACATTTTTTAATGAGCTACTTTTTACTTTTACTTGAGTAGATTTTTATAATGGTAACTTTACTTGTACTTAAGTAAAATTTCACTGAAGTAACAGTACTTGTACTTGAGTACAAAATTTTATTACTCTTTCCACCTCTGCTTAAAAGTGATACTTGAGTGAGTAAAAGTACAAGTATCTTGTAGAAAGAAAAAGATTTTGGTAGAAATTAAAGTCATTTTAGAATATTACGTGAAGTAAAGTATTAAATTATATCAAAAGTATCAAAAGTAATTTTTTGATAATAAGTTTACTTAGGAATCGGAAGTAAATGTATAAGTTAAAAGTGACCAGTTAGAATTTTGATCATGAATTTCCTTATATATGGTGTAACTAAAAATCTGTAGGCTAAAAAAATGGCCATCACCTTTAATCTAAAATCTTAACAAGCTAACTAACATTAAATAACACTGGTGGTGCAGATCCTTGAAAAATCTACCTAAGTCAAAGTAACAGAGCAATTTTACTTTGTGATAGTACAGCACTGCATTCGGAGGGAATAAGTATTCTCACACACTACATATTGAAGAGTTTGGCCTGCCACAGAAAAATCTGTGATTTTGAAAGCCTGACATTTTTAGTGAGAAAACACCTCCATAGTGGCCAATGTCAATTTAAAGTGCAATGTATTATTCAGCCACAACATCTCATTGTCCTGAAAAATTTAACAGCACATGCGTTCTGCTGCCTAATCCTCCACCATGTCTGGTAATTCCATGCCACCTTGTCTTTAAATATTTCTCAGAACAAATAGATATGCATTCAAGTACAGTTCAGTCCCGTGTTACAATCCAGGCTACACGTAGGAAAGTGAGAGGGCTGCCACCATGGCCAAGCCAGGTAACAAGCAGGGGAAATTAAACACACTTGCTTCTTTGGAGCCTGCGTTCCTTCCCCTACTGTACTTCGTCCCCTAATGTGTTCTGCTCATTTAAACAATTACATGAGAAATGTATTAAAATATACATTTCTCATATAATTAGTGCAGAGCTCAACCAGAGACATAGAAAGCAAAATGTTAGAAAGTATGTTGTTCTTCTGGTTAACAAGAGAAATGAATTTGAGTTGAGGTCGCAGAGGGGCAAGAGCAACATGATCGCAGGCAAGCAAAGGGAAAGGCCAGGGCACATAAAACAATATTATGATTGCTACGGGAATATGGGAGATGCACAGCTGAAAGTAAAATGCATATGTGTGTGTGTGTGTGTGTGTGTGTGTGTGTGTGTGTGTGTGTGTGTGTGTGTGTGTGTGTGTGTGGCGGGGGGATGTTAACCATACGCAGTAATAAATAAAGGGCTGTCAGGATGATAGACATGCTTTGTAGGCCTGGCTGATTGAAACACTTCCTCCCTAAAGCCACCCCCATAAATCTGAGCCAGACGGAGTGATGACAGTCACAGGACTCACACTGGGCCTTTCACAGCTGCGTGTGCCACCATGGCAATGAGTTCTGGCCAACTGCATGTGCATACACCCCAAATATGGTCCATTCCCACCCTTTACCCCGTAGCCATAAGCAATGAAGAATGGCTCTGTCACCGGTCTGACGTTTTTTTTTAAGTGATGTTAAGCAGCCGCAGTTTCAACATCATTCCAAACACAAACAGCCCAGCAGCAGCCGTACTGACTAAACGCAAACATCTACCGCAGGTCCAGTCTCAAATAGTCCAGAGCACAGAGACACACAAAGTGCAAAGGTCAACTACAAACCTAGCTATGAAATTGACCTGGAGTGAGGAATCTAATAATGTTTTTATTGCTGCGGGACTCGGCTAACAAAGAGAACCAGCTGCGTGAAATCTGTTCTATTGTGCTCGTATTGAGCCATGGCAATATGAGGATACAGGGCTGTTGTTGTTGTTTTTTTCCCTCACTGGAGAATGATGTATAAACTTTCACATTCACTATGCATGTACTAAATTATGAGGACATATTGTTAGCTATATATAACTTGACAAAAGGCACCAGAGTAGAGAAGGGCAAATAGGGCAATGCGTTATATAAACTGATGTTCCCATTTTGTTCTTCTTCATCCGTTGCGCATAAGTATTGTTATTTACGCCAACGAAGTAAATAAAGGTTTACGAATAAAAAAAAGTGAACAAGGTAAAAATCTACTCAGTGTCTCAGGAGCTTTAAAAAAGGAGACAGGCATTTTTTTATTTCATGTTAATCAGATTAATCACACACATACACACACATACACATGCACTTCTTACAACAAGATGACCCTTAATAATAAAGTAAACGTAACTAATTGTTTTAAAGAGTCTCACACACATTGGCTGAGCCGTACATGTTTGAGCTTCGTACCTACTGTAAAGGTAAAGCAGAAACTAAAGCTCAACGTGCAAGCGGGGGTCACGGCGGTGACTGGAACGCAGGGTGCCAGAGGACATGTTGTGTCTCCCTCCATGTTTGTCAAACAAATTAAACACGTTCTGGAGCGTTCACCTGCCCTCGCCACCATGCCACATATGGCCCAGCAGGAGCGAAATAAGGCACCGTGCATACATTACCATACTTAATCAACCACCCTCTCCATTTAATATGCAAATGTTCTGAAATATTACCGAATGCCGTCTGTTCTAAATGAATAAATTTGAATCGCAATTAGAATAATCCTTTATAATTAATGAAAACTGTCAATTTTGGTTTATAACTAATTTGATTAACGAGATGATGGTGCACTTATCAAGTCCAGCGGACTGGTAGACTTCACAGGGAGACCGAAGCAGAGGATACGCGGGTCGCTTTAGACACAGGAGCAGGTCAGACATCAGAAAGCCTGTGCTGAATAATTAATTTTTTAAAAAGTGATTAATAAACTTATGAGGTCAGGCTGGCCCTCAGCAGGGCTGCCACAACTGAAAAGCTAAACCTTGGAATCTGTTTATCCAGCAGAAAGACCATCCTTGAACCCATCTGCCAGTCACACACACACACACCCACACACACACACACACACAAAAGAAGGTATAATATATTTTAAAAATGAATAGAACTTATGTGAAATTGCTGAGACAACCTTTATTAGTCTCGGTGCTGTACATTGATGCTCCAAGTGTGTTCTATTTGCTTGTGCAAGTCCTTGACTAAATGTTGGAGTAAGCACTTTAAAAGGACATCATGTATTTCAAGCAGTGCCCAGTATTCTGATCTTATCCATCATTCATTCTCTCCAAGTTCTGTGAGATATTCACTTTGATCCGCTAGAACCTCAAAGTCCAAACCAAATGAACCCTGATTCTGTATATGGTCAGTACTGCATGGAAAGTCTTCGCAAGTATAGTAAGACAAACTTGTGTGTGTGTGTGTGTGTGTGTGTGTGTGTGTGTGCTTTGGGGTAACTGAAACAGAAGGGGACTGCAGTTAATTAGAGCAGTTACAGTGTTTGGAAACAAGGGTAAGGCCGCATGCTGATGAAGTGTTTGGAAGTCATTAGCCGTGATAAGCAAAGGTCTATCTGAGAGAGAGAGAGAGAGGGAGAAATAACGTAAGCAATGGTATAATGAGAGGATAATGCGAGTGAATGTGAGACAAATGGGGGTAAATATGAAAAGAGAGAAGAAGAACTGAACCACACATGGTGCACAGCTAGATTCACTGTGCGTTAATGGATGTAAACACGCATACCCAAAAAAGCTTTAAAAACATCACTTCGAATCAATCTCGCATATCCATGGGACCATTGTATTTATTCCCAGTGTGTACGACCGTGGTAGGGCCTCCGGTCAACATTCACACGCACACTCACACATTCATTCACACACTACAGATAATTTGGGGACGCCAATTAGCCTAATCTGCATGTCTTTGCACTGATTGGACCGGAAAACCCGGAGGAAACCCACCAAGCACAGGGAGAACAATTCTAGAATATAGAAGAAGCATACTAGAACTAGGAACTGGTAAATAGGGAATGACCCATCCCAGCTCAATTTCTCTTTGCAGAATGGGGCTCCTAAACGTAAATCTTCTGTATCATCCACATTCATGTAAGTGACCCATGACCTCTCAGCCTAATGAGGGCAACAACGGTCTTTGAGAAGCACTTCTACATCCCAACCTCCAATTACACATTAGCTACCACACCCCCCTTCATTCTTAACCAAGCAAGCAGCCTGTCCGCTCGATTTCTCTGACAACCCCCACCCCACCCCCACTTTCTTTTAAATGTTCCACTCACTCAGAGTAGGAATTAAAATCCCAAACAGGAATTCCTGAAACAGCCGTAGGACTTCCCCAGCTGTAGACCTGGGTGCTGCTAATATAGACTGAAACACACACAAATAGATGGACATAGGTCTAATTGCTGCCTAAATGTTTAGACCTATCTCAGGTTGTTTCAGAAAGACTACACATAAAAACACATGCAGAGAAGTCTAATGATGCTGTTAAGAAAATTGTCAAACTCTGGTTCTGATTTAAAAATCACAGACCAACTTGAAAAAACGTTTTTTCCATCAATGCCTGTTGATTATTATTATCATGAATAAATAACACACTCCCTCCCATACAGCTCCAATCATCATGTTCAAATATGTGAAATGGTCATATTCTAACTATACTATATAGATATACTGTATATAAGAAAGTCAGTTAACTTTACTGGGAGAGAATGTGATTTTCTGGCAGCTTCACCACTGTACTCCTGGGCCTCATAATGGTGTGATTTTCACTCAAGTCACAAGTGTCTATCACTCCAGCCTACCAATAATTAGTCCCATCCTCGGCACAATCTCTCCGACTAATTAGCAAATTATGTTGAAAATAGCATCCCCCTAATTAATGGTTATTAATGCATTTCTGAAGTCACTGCTTTAATTAGCAAAGAACCGGAGCAAGCATTTCAATGCTGGCAGAGCTCCTCTTGTTCTCCATGCAACTGCAACCCCCCACCGTCTTGTAACTATCCATGTAACATGTATTGTATCATTAAAACACTCTGCCCCTTACAGACACCCACGCCCATACCACCACCACCACCCCGGCCCCCACACACAATCACCTATCAAATCGCCCATCGCTGCCATCCCACTGTCAAACAGCCAAAAAACACATTAGAGAGAATGCTCAACGAGAGCAGTGGATTATTGAATAACACAAGCAATTGAAGCTGGATCATTTGCCTGACTGGATGAAAAAATAACATTTATTTTGCTTCCCTGAAAGAGTCACGAATTGGACCCATTATGGCATGCTGCAATCCGTCACTTGTATCTTGCTCCCCTCTTTCCCTTTCTCTCTGCGTCTCTGTTCCCCCTTTACTGTTTACTATAGCATCAAAGTCAAACAATGCAGGAGTCTTAATGAAGTGACAGTAATGAGCTTGTTGAAAGTGACAACTCAGCACTCCAGTTTGCTGGCAAATATGTTTATTCTACAGTGTCATCAGTGGCAAGGCCACATTGCACCTTCCCTCCCTCCTTCTGCTCCTCTGCCTTAAACAACTCTGCGTCACAATGATGCCCTCGTTCTCTCCTCTCTCCATTCTCTGCCTTATGTTCAGGATACACAGCTGCATGTATAATAACATTGTGGTCACATGCTTCTGGAAATGTTTAAAGCATGTACTTTGAAAGGTGTATTATACCGAATAAATATATGGACTATTATATTAGACTGTAGGCGGCGCGGTGGTGTAGTGGTTAGCACCGTCGCCTTGCACCTCCAGGGTCTGGGTTCGATTCCCCGGCCAGGCTCGATTCCCGTCTCTGTGTGCATGGAGTTTGCATGTTCTCCCCGTGCTTGGTGGGTTTCCTCCGGGTACTCCGGTTTCCTCCCACAGTCCAAAGATATGCAGGTTAGGCTAATTGGCGTTCCTAAATTGCCCGTAGTGTGTGATTGGATGTGTGAGTGTATGTGTGTGTGCCCTGCGATGGATTGGCACCCTGTCCAGGGTGTACCCTGCCTAGTGCCCGAAGTCTCCTGGGATAGGCTCCAGGTCCCCCGCGACCCTGAACACAGGATTAAAGCGGTATAGAAAATGAATGAATGAATGAATATTAGACTGTATTATCATACTTTTCTAGTCTGTATAAAATGTTAGCAGTAAACTGAGACTGTTCTCCCCTCGTCGACCCAGGGGTTGAAACCTAGGCATGGGTCTAGCAGCCTCGTCATTACTGATTGGTTAGCCGTTTGTGGCATTTTATCTCCATAACATAATGTGCTAATACATTTACAGTATACAGAGATGTCAAGTGACGAAGTACAAATACTTCGTTACCTTACTAAAGTAGAAATTTTGGGTATCTATACTTTACTGAAGTAATTATTTTTCAGCCGACTTTTTACTTCTACTCCTTACATTTTTAAGCAATTATCTGTACTTTCTACTCCTTACATTTTAAAAATAGCCTCGTTACTCTATTCCCCCCCCCCCTCGTAACCCCCCCCCCCCCCCCGGTCGCATGATAAGAATGCGCACAACGCACACACCGATCCTCCCCCACCCCCCCGGTCGCATGATCAGAAAGCGAGACCTTAAAGTTTTTGTCGCCCCTCACGGTACTTTTACTTTTATACTTTAAGTAGTTTTGAAACCAGTACTTTTACACTTTTACTTGAGTAAAAAGCTTGGGTTGATTACTTCAAGTAAGTATTTTTGAACCCTAGTATCTATACTTCTACTCATGTAATGAATGTGAATACTTTTGACACCACTGACAGTATATAGAGCACCAGTGTTATTACTGTGTCACCAGACACAACAAACTCTTTTACCAGCATGCACTTCCATGCAGAGTGCCAATTTGAGTGAAATCCTTTTGTGCAGAGAACAGGACACAATGTACACAATGCACACAATGCTTTTGTAATCATCGACAAGCTTTTGGCGAAATTCTGGTTTTCTTGGCAGAATTAATATGATTCAATTAAATTGGTTGAGGTGGTGTAGTGGTTAGCACTGTCGCCTTGCACCTCCAGGGTCCGGGTTCGATTCCCGGCCAGGCTCGATTCCCGTTTCTGTGTGCATGGAGTTTGCATGTTCTCGTGGTGGGTTTCCTCCGGGTACTTCGGTTTCCTCCCACAATCCAAAGACATGCAGATTAGGCTAATTGGCGTTTCCAAATTGACCATAGTGTGTGAATGAGTGTGTGTGTGCTCTGCGATGGATTGGCACGCTGTCCAGGGTGTACCCCGCCTTGTGCCCTAAGCCTCCTGGGATAGGCTCCAGGTCCCTGCGACCCTAAATACAGGATAAAGCGGTATAGAAGATGAATGAATGAATGAATGAATTAATAAATTGGGTGATTTCCTGACCCAAACACAGTTTTTAATAACATGTTGTTTTTGATAGAGAAGAGACTTCAAAACCTTAATCCACTCTACAACCAGCTTTGATGTTTATCTGGCATAATTATTCTATTGGTAGACTGAAGTCTGTCCCAACCATCTATACCATGATTTCATGCTATGCTAAAGGATTGTGAATTATAAATACATATATCACTGTTCGTGTCCATGTAGTTATCTAATCAGCCAATGAGGAGGCAGCAGAGCATTGCTAACAAACTGCAGATATACTGTAGGTCAAGAGCTTCAGTTGGGATTCACATCAAAGGTAACTTTGATTGAGGCATAGCTGTTGGTGCCAGATGGGCTGGTTTGAATACTTCAGGTCATTTTCAATCCTGCAGATTGAAAATGACCAAAACTATGTTAGGAAAATGCCAAATGGACTTTTTTTTAAACAAAATTGTAATATACAGTACTGCTTTACACTTTGTAAATGTGACTGAGGAGAACAATGGAGTGAATATTGAGCATGAGCAACAACATGCTGAACTTCAATTTGTTACCCCAAAGACATATTTGTCAAGTATTCAAACATGCAAAGTGAAGTGGAACAGGCTACAGGAGCCTCCTATATCAAACTTGTAGAGTAGCCCTTGTTGTTGGTCAGAAACGTGTTTGGATCATGTTTCTAACCCAAATGGACCACACCAGAGTTTGTTTGGGATCAGACTGAGACAACGTCCAAAAACATGTGGTGGAGCAGTTGTTTTTTGGCCACACCCAAATTAAATGGCTTCATACACATGCAGATGTTCAGACCTGCCCAAAAAGAAACACACCAAATGTGAAAACTCGATAAAAACAAGGCAGGTGTTAAAACAAAAGAGTCGGTAAAAAATACAAATTTGCCAGTTCTTTAGGTGGAAATGCTTTGTTGATAAGAGAGCAAAATGGTGCTAGAAAGGTTATGTTGTAGTCAAATAATTACTCAATTGTGGTGAGCAGAAAAGCATCTCAGGATGCTAAAAACATCAAGCCTTGCAGTGGTTGGGCTACAACACTACAATACCACTTCAGGTTTCACTCATGTCAGCCAAAAACAAGAAGCCGAGACTATCGTGGGCACAGACTCTAAAACTAGACACCTGAAAATAAGCAAATCATGTGGTCTTTTTTCAGTTTTCAATCTTAAAATTTATGGCATCATCAGGTGACATGACCGCTTTTATTGTGATCGCTGACTGTAATACTTGTGTCTACTGTTAGTGGAAATAAACTAAGCATTTCCTTTAGCTTCTCTTTGTTTTTTGTTTTTGTTTTTTTTAATCTCTGTGGTTTGGATGTAGGTTTTGGATCAGTTACTCCTTTTCTGGGCACAGACTTTAAATTGCTTACAACCTGCTTAGTGTACTTCCTCCCTTCATCCACTGGGGCAGCTCTTTGGGCCGTTTCCAATGAGGAATCTTTAAATGACATGATATGCATTAACCTTTACAGGGGCTTGGTCTTTGGTTTCCATTGTCAGTGTGCGGGACTGTTTCATTTTGGAGGAGGGATAGAGAGGGCACTTGTAAAGCTGCTTTCTGCTTCTACTTTGCAGGTGAGTGCGTGCCAGCATTTTATTATTGTTCAGTGGTTGGTGTGTAAGCCGTTTTCTGCTGAGGCCCCATGTGTGGCCTGAGAAAAATATAGCACTCATGGATCCTGCACCGGGCCAAGTAGCTCTGCTCAGTAGGGGAGCATGACTAACACAAATATACAGCAGCAGCTTTGCACAGCTTGTAAAAAAGTGGGAACATAGTTAACCAGGCTCCTAAAATCACCCCCCCCCCTCCCACACACGCATACAGTACACACATCTACACTTGGGCCCAGTGCCATATGCATACTCCTGTAGCCCCGGTGCACAGAGCAGGAACCTTACAATAAGTCACGGCCAATCTCCCAACAGCTCCTGCAGGGCCAAATCAGTGCACAGTGTCTAAACCTGGCATGACTCTCACACACACACACACACACACACACACACACACACACACACACACACACACAAACACATACTCAGCCTATAGGACCTCAAGGCTAATCTTGCACACTCGAGTGGTACACCTGGTTGACGTTAAGAGGGTGCAGTTATAGTCAATTACTAAACCATATAAAATACTTGCCACCCGATCCGAGAGCGTAATTGGAAACAGTTCTAACGCGCCTGGGGTCAAACAGTGATAGTCACGCTGTATTTTGAGCCACCCAAACCTCAGCATTAGCCCCTCCTGCACCCCCTACAATCAAAAGCTATCAGATCCGCTGTACACTCTACCGGAGCTCTGCTGGATAGAAGGATGCAGCAGGATGCTTTTCTTCTCTGCCCACCTCTGCTTTTCTCTTAGTCTGCATCTGAACCAGGTTCACTTCTGCTCTGCTCTGGCATGTCCAGCATGTCGTCTCGTAACCTTGCCCTTATTCAAAAGGAGGCATGTCTCTTAACCAATTAATGATGAAACACCCAACACGCAAAAGGCATGTGAATTTGTTAAATTGAAATTCAGTTAAACCATAAATCAATTATTATAAATGTAGTTTTATGAAGTGTCAATGTGTCCTGGAAGAAACATGTTAATCTCCCCGAAGCAGCAGCTGTGTGATGTCAACAGCGCTGTGATTTAGAGAGGTGACTGAAGTCTATAGGTCTATCCTCTATGCGCCACAGCTGCCCTCTGTTTCCTAAGCTCTTTGCTCAAGGTCACTGGGTATCAGTGGGATGTCTGTCTGTATGTCTGTCTTTCCCGCTACAGAGACTAATAACTTCCCTTCTTGCTATGGTCCCTCTTCAAAACTGACCTTTCCTATCTGCCTTCCTATACGTGTCAACTTACATGTCTGTTAAGGAAGAGAACATTTAACTGGGACCAAAGACACAGAAATAAAGGGACTGAAGGTAAGAAATGGCAGGAATATCATCCCAGACACATATGTTTCTACTTTACTGAGAGAGGAAAATATTCAGAGAAAGAATGTTGTAACCGATTTGTGTACACATGATTAGTTCTGTGAGAAAAAATATGTGCACCATATTATTTATTTAATGATTTCTTTCCCCCTTTGTTAAGCGCGGTGGTGTAGTGGTTAGCACTGTCGCCTTGCCCCTCCAGGGTCCAGGTTCGATTCCCGGCCAGGCTCCATTCCCGTCTCTGTGTGCATGGAGTTTGCATGTTCTCCCCGTGCTTGGTGGGTTTCCTCCGGGTACTCTGGTTTCCTCCCACAGTCCAAAGACATATAGGTTAGGCTAATTGCCGTTCCCAAAACTGCCCATAGTGTGTGTATGTGTGTGTGCCCTGCGATGGATTGGCACCCTGTCCAGGGTGTACCCTGCCTCGTGCCCCAAGTCTCCTGGGATAGGCTCCAGGTCCCCGCGACCCTGAACACAGGATAAAGCGGTATAGACGGTGAGTGAGTGAGTGAGTGGAATTGACTGGCTTCTTTATCTTCTCAACAGACCACAACATGGATTTTACCCAGCACTGTGAAACTTGAAACAGGAAGTAACGTTATGTACAAACGATCATGTTATTCAGAATAGCTTTTACATTATCTCTAAACCCATTACATCCATTTTTAAAAGCTCACACTTAAATGTTGACACTCAAAATAAAAATAATGAAGCTTTGTCAACAAGTAAAAACCAGCAACAAAACAATAGACAAGGTAGTTATGTGTCATACTATACAGTCAGACGTCCAGGTTAGGAGAGTAGAAAGATGTAGTGTATATAATTACGCACCTGTGTTCTACTTCCTCTGAGCAAAATGAGACAAAGTGGGACAGATTAGGACTGAGGACTGAACTGGTTAAAGGAGAATGATTGTGCGGGGGAGGGGGTGGAGTCGCAGAGGTCAGAGGTCACTTCTTTGTCTGGCTGTCAGGTATTTGACGCCTACCAGGTTGACTGACAGCTGACATTACTCCTTCATTCTCCCATTCCACGCTACGGCCTTCTTTCATAGCTGGACGGACAGAGGGGCGATGGTTATCCAAGCAGAAAAATGTCAGAATCCAGACACTGTCCATCTGTCCACCCCAGCCTCTCTCCATCGCACCATCTCCCTTTATGGAGAAAAGGTTTTGACTATTTCTTTTTCATCAGGAATGGAGGGAAAGCATGCTGAGAGAGGAGGATGCCATTGGGATGATTTAATGAGGCTATGGGCTTCTATTCTAGAAGGTTCCATAAATTTCATCATTCTGCCTAAATACATCACAGAGACATATCATGCTTGGTTATGTGCGTGTATGCACACACACACACACACACACACACACACACACACACACACACACACACACACACACACACGCACGCACGCACGCACACACACGCACGCACAAAGAGCCAGCAGACAAAAGAGTCTGGGTTCTTTGGGGATGATGGTGTCTACAGTAGACAGAGATTAAGTGATTAGGCCACAGTGACAGAGCAGAGGTGAGTGGCACTACAAAGCTTTTATCAGCAGCCACCAGCTCAGCCGTGTTGGCTTGCCGTGAAGAGACACCAACCAGCCCTGATCACTCATCTGTTATGCTTTCACTTGTTCATCTATTCCTTAATTAGTTTGCCCAATAAGTCACTCACTCATTCGTGTCACTAATTATTTAAGACATGCATTAATACAATGAGATGGCTCAGTGCTCCTGCCCTTCTCCTGATATTTAACTGCCTGCCCAATTCCGAACATGACTCACCTCCCTTGCTTTAAAGTTTGGCTGAATATTCAACACGGTGAATGCAATCGACTTGTTAATAAATAATTAATCGTAATTCTAAGAAGTCATAGACTGCATGTATTTAAATGATTGAAAATGAAAATATGATACAATAACCTACCATAATTATGCTCATTGCAATTAACAAGAGTGTGAAAATTTCTCCAGTGCATGTTATTATGCCAAAACAGACACAAATACCTGCTTTCAGTGTTCATCTGTGTATGCGCATCCATGAGTGTGTGTAAGCATGTATAACGAATGTCGCCAAAATTTTTAGTAAAAAAATCTGAAAGAGACAATAATTCCTGTTGGTTACTGAGGTCAAAGTAATAATTATGTTTAGCAGCAGGACAGTAAAGTAGTTTCATTAATAATCATGAGAGTAGAAATTCTGTAAAAGAATAGTGTGACAAATATGCGTGTGTGTTTACAGGCATACCTCAGTATATGACTAGGTTATTATTGAGTATTGGCTCACTCATATGAATGTGTGTGTATGTGTGTGTTATGTGATACACTGTACTTGGAGGCAGCTGAGTGTGTTTATGTATGTTGATGCATTTCAGACTGAACTACTCTGATACTGTGCTGTTTATATAGTTAGAGTGAGAAACGGGAACCAAAATGACTTCATGCAGCAAAAATGAAGGGTTCGGGTTTATTCATTCCTCTGAGCAGAGTGGCCTCACACAGCACTGCGCTAGCACACCTTTATTTGCAAATGCAGGTCTGCCCTTCAACGACTCAGAATGAAACATCACATCAGAACTGTTACAGCTCTGGAGTCGGTTTATATTCTATTTCAGCAGAGGCTTGCCTTGCTCCTGCCTCATTTGTAAATACATAAAACACAACAATATCTACAATGCTGTTTTTTTTGGCTTCCCCACTGGTGAGCAATGGCATTCATTATTACTTCATTCTACAAACAGGACGTTACAGCAACATGATCATAAACCAATGTCCTACCAGCGATAAGTTGAATGAAGTTTCATAAAGGAGCACTGAACACCATACGGGCTGGGTGGGCTGACCTTTCCCCCAGCTGGAGTTCAAAGAGCCCACTGCGTTTGGCACTCCCTCATAGAGAGAGAGATAAGCACATAGGCAGGGCTACATATGTGCAACTCATGCTTGACTGAATCACAAAATGACCAGCCAATTGCCTTCATTATTGTGGGTTGGGCTCATGACCTCCCCCATGGCTTCCTTTTCTTGACCTAAGCCTTTAGCACTGGCTGCCTCAAAAGCATTAGGCAAATTACACCTTCTGCACTTAGGCTAGCCTCTGCTAAGCCAGCTCATTAGTTGCAAGGCCAGTGGAAGCCAAATAATTACAAACGTCCCCTCGCAGTTCTAAGATTCTATGGGAAAAGGGTATAGCCAGAAGGTGGATTTCTGGGCCAAATAACTTATTTCATTTTCTGGGCAGCTGAAATCGGAAGCTGGGCGATTTAGAGCAGGGAGCCGCAGTCTGCCGAGATTGGCATCGAGACTGGCATCACTAGCATTTTCCAGACATCAAAAGCCCCTCAGCATCAATTAAACACCAGCTCTAGACGCCCACTGCTGAAGATTGTCGCACTGATTATACTCATTATGTAATATCTTTTTCTTGTTCTTGTATACAGCACAAATAAATCTTTATTTGTATCTTCATAGTTTCAGTGGCAGAGGATGTGCTTCCATACGCTGTCATGTGTGATCTGTGCGCCAACATGTTGGCATGATTTTGAATAGCAAAATTACAATTCTCTTATGTATAAGTGGTTGTTCACCAATCCCTACACTTACAGTATTCAAGTGCACAGACAGCAACAACAAAGCTGCACTGCATGAAAAGAGCTGTATCCGGACAAATATTGGTATGGGAAATTCCCGCTGAACTTTTTACGTTTGCCAGATGTATGAGGCTTGGAAAGGTAGTATGCAAAAAGGAAAACGACCAGATTCCTTATGTATGTGGATGTACAGTATACGGGAATCTGTGAAACTTTCTAGGGATCCTCACAGCTAGCAGTGAGAGGTGATGGCTGTGGGGTGTAAAGGCCTTTTGTATGTTAATGACTAGCAGAAAGAGATGCTGTCCTTCTTATCATAGCCGGGTGGGGGGATTAGCCATGGTGTGCCTTTGTCTCTTCAGCTTGAGGGTTTGAAGGAGAAGCAAGCTGCACACACACTGTTCTTCACAAAGAGGTTATCCAGTGTCTTGATGCATTTGAGCACAAGTTTGATGAGAGAACACCGCTGGAAAAGTCAAGTCATGTGCATAAAAGAGCTAAGAGGGGGCATAACGTGGGCATTGCAGTAAGTTGAGCTTTATGTTAGTTGACAATACAGTAGTAAATTATACCTTGCCAAGGTAGCCTAAGCACTTGGCTACACATCTACTTTTTGTTATTTGCATTGTTGTAGGTGTCCAGCATATTTAACAGTTTGTCATGTCCGATTTATACGATGTTGTTTAAAAATTTATGTATTAAAGCGGCTTTAATTCAACGTTACAGGAAGCTGTAAGGAGCCTCCATAATTCAGAAAACAACTCACATAAATACGATCCACAAACTGGGTAAGAATGTTGTTTCTTTACATGCTGTATATGGGGTTTTACATAATCATTTTAAATGTGATGACATACAGTATCTGCTGGAGGAATTAAATATGACTTTTGCAGATGCAGACCCTGAGTGTATAAAGGGTAATCAGAAATTGTTATTTTAATTATTTTCATGTCCCTTTATTTTTGTCCCTCTAATAATTTGAATTGGTTCTGTCACTTATCTGATTTTTTTTTTTATCCAGCATGTTACAGGACTATGAGACATTGCAGAGGAAATACTCTTTGTCTCGGCCAGGAAAGTCTCAGCTAAGAGACTCCATTAAGACAGGGGCTAAAAATGGACAAAGATAAGTAAGTGTACAAATTCATCTTTGTATTAATTTCGGGGTTTAGGGGTTAACATATGGTGTGTTTTGCAGTTGCTGGAGTCCAGGTGTAGAGTCGTTCATGCAGATGCATAGAAACTGTGGCAGACTGCAATACTGGATCTGATGTCCAATGAGGAGGATGCGATTACGTGTCATGTCGTCAGCGTGTAATATCTAATGGGACCGAACTAGAAAGACATTGATTTTGGACATCTAACAAGCACTGGTGCATGTTTGTTTTAGTATTGCTTTTAATTTAATTGCACCTTCATAAATGCACATTTGTTCATTTTTTCAATGTTTTATGTTTTTTTTCCCCCTTATTCGTACTTTGCTTTGTATATATCTATTAGTGTTTGGTTTGGTAATAATTATTACTGCTAAAAAATTTCTCTCATAGAAATTAAACTTCAAGCTGCATCGTAGCTCATTCTATTAATAAGGAGCATAGTCCCTAAAAACCTCCTTCGATTCAGAATTTCCTTTACTGCCTGTCATGGATATGATTGTGGAGCTTATCTATAAATGTAAAATATCTCAGTGACTTAAATAGTAGAGCCTTATGGATGAAGATACTGGCATGCTGAGAGATTCGCTCATTATAAATCTGTGAACCACTAGAGTGTGAAGTGCTTTGAAGAGGCTGTTCTCATCCACAAGTGCTCACTCATTCAACAAGTTATTGTGCTTTTGCTTTAAGTGTGTTTATGCATCCGTTTTAAGGGTATCATGTCCGAATGTTTCTTTTGCCTGTGACTTCTTGGGCCATGAACTGAACTCAGATTGCTTAGCAGAGTGAGCACCTGGAGGAAGGTGTTTTGGCAGGATGATGTGTCTGTGAGACAGAAGGTGGGGGACAGTAAAGGTTCACTGCAGGGGCAAACAACAGGCTGTTTAGCAGTACCAGTGGCATCCTCCTCACCACAACAAGCCACCCCGCTATGCCATTGTCATCTGTGACCGAGCATCCCGCGGGCTATGGAGACACAGTCAACTACGGAATCAACACAGGCATCAGGAGACTGACAAAAGGAAAGGTGCATGATGCTCTGAAAATGTGATAGACGCCATTCAATTTCAGGGAATCTTCCCTAAAAAAAAAAACAATAAGAAAGCTGACTTGGGCAGACTTTTAATGAATCCCTACATATGCTTGGTAATAACCAGGAAGATAAGTTGACATATTTCTTCCTTACCCATTCTTTATGCGCTTGATATGGAAACTTTTCTGATAGGAAAACACGCTGTTGTCTGCATAGAACCTTTACAGGTTTCCCAGAGGAACAGCCAAATAACCTTAAGAGTGAAGTTCTCCATCTCTGCTTCACTCCATCCTTCACAGACAGCCCTAGAACTCTAAACACAGCAGCTTCTAGAGGAAGGCTGAGAGAGAAAGAGTGAAAAACACGACTGTATGGAGTCTGGAGAATTTTTAAAATCCTTTTGTGGTGCTCCCTCGCCACTTTCTGATGTGTGAGCATGAAATATACATCACTCCTTCACCCACTCTCTCCAAGAAGGCCAATTCATGGCTATTTCTAATTTATTTTGTGTGCTTGTGGGGTTTTACTCAGTTAAACTTTTTTTTTTTTTTACCTAGATGGGCATTTACCTTTGCAGACCAGTGCACAATTTTGGAAAGTGATCCCTAAATTTGTTTTCAAAATAATGTTTGCTAAGGAGATGAAGGGAAAGTGCGAGGAGGCTTTCATGTTGCCGCCTCATAAACAGGACATGAAAGCGGTCTCGACAGAAGGAGTGTCCCTGCTTGTGAAGTTGTTGCTAATCAAAGATGCAGTTCTTCAGTATACAGTACATCACAGGAGAACATGTGTCGGACAGACCACACACATACAGTACATACATTGCACACCTTGATGGTAGGGAGCTTAAATATACTGTATGATGCATACAGCAAATACATCTTTTATGTAGCTTATAGGTACAATAAATTGCATGGCACCTAAAACATGTGCATATTTGATGTTCATTTTCTTCCAGTTTGCACCAAAGCACTTTTAGATTTTTCTAAGAAATAACACTTTGCCGTTCACACATACGCATACTCTGTAGGCTTTGAGATACGTTGCAGGTCAATAGATATTTTGATAATGAAAAGAATGAAGAACAGGAAATAAGGAAACCCTAGGAAATGAGCAGTAGCCGCAAGAAGCTTGAGCCCTCGCACGGCTTGTTTTTCAGCCTCAGTCATTGTGACTCCAGGCACACAAGGATCCCTCCAGGATATAGAGGTTTTTAGAGGAACACTGGAGGCAGCCTGTATGTATTTTCCATCTCATTTTAGCTTGCAGTTCTCAGCTTGGCTTCCAGTCTTGGCTTTACCTTTACAATGGCATTTAGTGGACTTCCCTGGCTCTGACAAAAGAGACACAGACAGCCAGTGATACTGAGAGAGAGAGAGAGAGAGAGAGAGAGAGAGAGAGAGAATAAGGCAACATATGTGTTTCATTTAATTTTAAGTCTGAGATTGCACATATACTGTCTTCTTTCTCGATCTCAATTCAGTGTAGCACTGTTGTGGTTTTTATCTATATGTATGTTTGTCTGCGTGTTTGTTTAGTTGGGGGGTCATTATTTTAACCATTACTATATAAGTGAGTGAGTGCACATGTATTTCTATCTGCTTGAAATAAAATAGAGACAGGCACATTTAAGGCATACATTTAAGGAATAATGAATTTTGGAAAAACTGCAGTTCATTTCTGGATCCTACTTACATACATCCTTACTGTATGTAACTTATGTAACATATCACATGAATATTAGCATAACTATATAAAAGAGGCATTATAATAATGAATAATACATTAGTAGTCTGGATATACTGTAGTACATTAGATAACTGTAAAAGTAATGTTTTGATCACTTTATTATAGGCTGCTGCATCCAACACACTACGTCTGTGTGCCATGTGTGCCATGCAACGTTGTTTTTCATATAAGAGCCGGTATTACCATATGTTTGGGCGTTCAGACTGCTTGCGTAAGCAGTACTTTTATGCTCATGTACCCTCTAAAGTGCCCTTGGTCACTCCTTGTCCACCTGAATTATACATGATACTTCTGTAAAAATATTATTTCACCAGATAGACTGTAATGTCTGTGGTCTTACCTGAACACCCGCCCTTACTTAGGCACACCAGGAAAAAAATCTAATCAACTGCATTATTATTATCATTATTATTATTATAATTATTATTAAATAGCTGATTAGTTGAGGTTAAAGCACCAGGTTTGAAGAACCAGAAGGTTTTGTTATAAGAGTATGTCACTGAGCAGTTTCCCATGTCTGGTCCCCTTCTAATCTCATTATCTGGATCTTGAATTTATACACTCTCATTTCCTTCGGCCCATGCACAACCCCCGTCTGGAAAGGAGCTGAAAACACACAACAGGGAAGACCTGCTAACAGCTGTCCATATCCCAGTCCTTGTCACCGCTCACCACACACACAGCAGTGCAGTAGCGAAGCTCACTTCAGTGACACCACAACATTTCACCTGTCACCCCTGAGTTATCAAGCTAGCAGCATTATGTCAGCTTAGCATGATGGAGCATATAGGAACCTTGTCCCCAGTACTAAGCCATGTGCTATTACTACCCCACCCCTGGTTAGAGCGAGCGAAAACATACACTTGTAGCTGTAATCCTCCGTGGCGTAGCTGACTGAGAGCACCTAGAACAGGTTTGTCCTGGTTTCATTAATGAGGCTGAATTTCTTTCCACTGGTCCCAGGAGGGAGTGCTCTCTGTGCATATTAAAATCCTTCCCAACTTTCACAAGTAATAAAGTAACAGGGTATAAATGTGTGTGTGTGTGTGTGTGTATTTTTCGACCCTCCCCCCTTCCTTTTTTCTCTTCTGTACACGCCAAGACAGGATGGTTTCATGGGAACTAATTAACCTCACCTGTGTTAATTACTGCCGCAAACCAATCAGCTGCTCCAACGCTAATTAGCCATGTTTTTTTTTTCCATTTCTCTGATGGCTGGCTGCAAGTTGCCATGACTACACTTATCACTGTAGAGGTCGAAAGAGGTGTGGAGAAGGTCTGTGTGCACGTGTGCGTGTATGAGAGAGAGACAGAGCACGATGTATGCTTTTCTTTTTTCATTTAGTGGCAAATGGGTGGTGAGGGTAATCAATGTACTGAGTTAATCAATCTGCCAGAATAAAGAAAGGAAGAGAGAGAGAGAGAGAAGGATAGAGTACAAATTGCAACTTTTTCTCTAAATTAAACCCTGTGCATGTCCATCGAAATTGTTCTCCATTTATTCCATCACACATTTGTTTTGTCCCATATAGGGTTTCAGTAGAAGACATGCTGAGTGTCTCGTCTGTATTATGGACATGTTTTCAGTGAACATCAGTAGAGAGAAGGAACCTAACGATATGGTTGACCTCTTTCGCAGTCACTCATACACACATAACCAACTATGCTGGGAAATGCGAAAAATAAATAAATTTCACTATACAGTAATGTATATATCACAAATAAAGGATTAACTTAAATTAACCTGCAACCATCATCCCAGTGATGCACACTCCACACCATGCTCCTCAACACTGCCCCCCCCAGGGAGAGGGTCAGAGGGCTCTGTGTTCATTTTTTATTTTATTTTTTTGTAAACCAATCGTATTTGTCACTGAAATGAGTCAAATGGCAGGATGTTATTGCTGGATGTAAATTATATTTCATGGCGGGAAATAAAGGGCTAATAAAACAGACAACAGAGACACCAGAGCACCGCTATCATCTCAGTGAGCACTGTGAACAGAACACACTTTCATTACAAATCATATCTACACCAGACCTTCTGAGACCAATAATATGAGAGGGAGAGTAGAAATAGTGTGATACTCCCCATACCCTGTACAATACAATAAAAAAAATAAAAAATAAAATTAAAAAAAAAGACAGATGAGTGAGAGAGTTACATTGGAATTTGTTGAACTATATTTCTCTTTACTTTTTAGGACGAGCCTCAAATTTGAAAGGTGCTTGGGTCAGATACTTACTTCTAGGAAACAAGAATGGAATCGACAGAATATGTGTACTGTAGTAAAAGCATTTCACTCTCATTCTTCATTCATTTATACTCACTGGCCATTTTAATAAGAACACATGTACATTCTAGGAAATTAGCCAGTTAACATAAAGTGGCAACAGTGCATTGGATTGAATCCCACAGACAATATTAATAAAGAGCTTTCGCTTTTAATAAACAGCTTCACTGTAAAAGCAAGTGAGTCAACATTCACATCAAGGACTGAAATTTTTGATTTCAGTGTTTTTAACCATGGCATAGCTGTTAGTGCCACAGAGGCTGGTTTGAGTATTTAAAAAACTGCTTATCTCTTGAGATTTTCACACACACACACACACACACACACACACCAGCCTCTACAGTTTACACAGAATGGTGTGAATAACAAACCAAAACACACAGTATTGCATTTCTTTCCAGTTTTGTTAAGCCTTTGGCCACAGTATCCTCAGATTCCTGTTCTTGGCTGAGAGAAGTAGAACCCGATGTGGTCTTCTGCTGTTGTAACCCATCCACCACAACACTGTGGAGTAGTTCCACAGGAAATGCTTGGAGACACTGCTCACTGTGATTATAAAGAGGACCTAAATGTAAGTAAATGTAGACTTCCTGTCAACCCAAACCAACCTTGCTATGTCCCTCTGACCACACTCATGATTTCCGCCTGCAGAAACGCTGGACGCATGCTGGATGCTTCGTTGTTTTACACACCAGTGTGTATGTGAGACTGACGTGCATGATGATTCCAGAAAATCAATCATGCTCTGGTCACAGGTATCCGATCTTTCCACATTCTGATGCTCGATGTGAAAATGACCTGCAACACTTGGGCTGAATCTGCATGAATTTATGGACTTTGCTGTTGCCAGTTGGCTGACTGGATAATTGCTTGACTTGCATGGCAGTGATACAAGTGTTCCTATTATAATGATTGCTAAGTGTGTATAATGTCCTGTACATATACCCCGTATGCCACATTTCTGCTGCATGTTCTACAGTAGCTGCTTGTACACAAAATGCTGACAAAATATTGGAGGAAGCATGTTAGCAGGACATCATCATACATTTCCAGGAAGAAGTGTGCTCGGGATGCTGACATCATCCATCATTCATTCTCTACAGGTTCTGTAATTTATTGATTTTGTTTAGCTGGAACCCTAAAGTTCACATCAAATCAACTCAATAATAACTGGTAAAGACAGAAAAAGAGAATGGAGCATACTCATATGCGTGTGTGTGTGTGCGTGTGTGCGTGTGTGCGTGTGTGTGTTTCTCTGGCCTTCCTCCACAGGGCCTTGAATGTGTGAGAACCTCTGTCCTAATGCAATATAGATGAAGCAGGATGCAGGCCTTACATATATTGATAGACTTGTGCAGTAGTAAATTATAAATCCACATCGATTTAGCCCTGATCCAACCCCATCCACCAAAACACTCATACAGTACACTCCGTCACTCTCTCTCTCTCTCTCTCTCTCAAACACACACACACACACACACACACACTTTTTCAATGTTCCTTTTAAAAGAGGGTTTATGGCTGTCTAACAAATAACACTGAAGTGAGCAAAGGAGACAGGCACAAAAGCTGTGTACTTTTATTAATTTGCACACACACACACACACACACACACACACACACACACACACACACACACACACACACAACAGATAGAGAGAGACACCTTCAGTGTTTCTCTGCTCTTCCTTTCCTCAGCCAATGTTTCATCCAGGTGCACTTGCATAAGCATGCTGAAAACACTCACACTCACACACACACACACATACACACCTACACACACACACACACACACACACACACACACACACACAGCCTGACAGCCTGCTGAGACGGCACTACACACACAACCCTCCTGTTCCCCGATCAGTTCTCTCTTGGGACACACACACACACACACACACACTTCTTGAAGGATATCCCTCCTGCCTCTCTGCTGTCTCCCTCTCTTCATCTATTCCCTTTTTCTGCTCCTAAGCCCTCTTCAAAGGCACTGGTGCGATTTGAAAATAAAGGACCTCGGCTGAGGGGCCCTTTTATGTTACGAGCCGTCTTATTAGGGGGATGTTTTCCAGCCCCTGCACTCCCTTGATTCGATACAATTTCCTAATGAATCTCCAAGGCTTTGCTTATTCCTGACATTAAGGTGCAGAGAGTGTCACGGTGGAGAAGAGCCCAGACTTAACTCTGATACTGCAGCCGACTTACAGACAGTAGCAGGATAGCACTTAGAGAAGGCTGAATCACACCCCTAAATCTGTATTTGTTTTTATCTTTTTCTTTTGGGTCCTATTCATGTGTCCTTGTGAAGAAAGTGATTTGACAAATTAAAATAGAATATTTTTTTATGTAAACATTCTGTTCATTTTTTGTTCTCATCCTGCCCTCACACTTCACCATAATATCTCCAAGTCTCAGTTCTCTTCCTCGTTCCCCTCCTCACTTCCTTCACTTTCTGCTTAAGTGAAATTTGTCTTGCTCTACAGAAATCTCAAGTGGACCTTGTAGTTCAAGACGACGGGGCTCGTGCCAAAGCCATTGTGTGAGTAGGTGTGTGTTTCTGTCTGTCTCTGGAGATGTTTTCCAAAATTCATAGACTCGACCAGTTGTTCTCAGACCTGAGGATCCACTTCAGCGTGCTCTTTTTTTGAGTTACTTCTAGGTGCTGGAAACAGCTTTTCAAAAATGACCTTAAAACAATACTTGAACACTTTATTTATAAAATCTCTTCCTTCTTAAAATATTTGCATATGGTAGCCGTTTTTATTTTTGCTTAGAATGCTGTTTCTGAAGGTCTTTTGAGGTCCCACTAGAACCTCTTTAGAGAACCGGAATTGTTCACTTGCTAAAACACCCCTGAGGAACTCTTTCAAACTGCTTAGTGTGTAGATTATTACCTTTTAATAACTAAATATATTTATATCAATTTCATCTATTTTTGTATAATACCTTTCTAATTTTTCTGAATTGTAAATGAAGCTGTATTAACTTATGATGTCTATTTTTTTCATTATGAAAACCTATTCCAATGTATTGCTACTGTAGTGTGCAACAGAAGGGTTGTCCCACCTTACGCTGCAACTTTATTCAGACACGCAAACACAAGTCAGTGTGACATATGTGTGCGAGTGTATTAAAAGGCCTGCTTCAGCAAGACGGCAGCTATGAGGACACTGATGGATGTAGAAGTCCTGTGGAAGTGTGTAAAAGCAGTGTTCTCTTCGGGAGCAGAGTAAAGAACCCACTCCAACGTGGCCGCTTCTCCCTCCCAACCACAAACTAGCAACTTCTCTGGCACTGACCAATTACATCAGTCCAGCCTGACAAACGACTGCGGCATCGCAAATCCTGCAGCCAGCAACCCTCTGAAAAGAGACGGCATCCTTAATGACCAATTCTTCCTGCAAACAATACGCATCCCATATCCAAATATGACGTCACAATCAAGCTTAATCCATAGCCTGTTTTGTTCCTAACTTCTCTCACTCACATGAACTTTATGTCTAATAAGATAACTGCAAGGCTGCGTTATTGGGTCAATTTTTCAGAGTTGTTTGCTGTAATGTCATTGCACACCACGACTCCCCCTAAATAAATTGTGTTTCATTTCTTGAAGCGGTAATTTCCATTGCTCATTAGAGAGTGCGGCAGCGGGCAGGCCTGCCGCTGCAGGGTCACTGGAGGCAGATCAGGAGGTAATGAGCACAGGAACTAAATATTACAACCACCATTTAGCGTTCCCAGAGCCCACCATTACACACACTTAACTAATACTGCCAGTTCTCGCAATTATCTCCTCCTCGCTAGCTTTTAACAGCAGCAAATAATATGCAGCCATAAAATTGGGCAAATGTGATGTATGATCGTTTGTTGTCTGTGTGTGTCTATATGGAGAAGGTTTTTTTAGTATGATTGTGTGAGTGCATAATTGTTTTATTCTAATGATCCTTTTTTTCCCTATTTAATAAGCGACTCCTCAAAGCTAAAGAAGTAGCTACAATTGTTTCAACAAATTTTGTTTAAATGGTTTTCGTGGATCATAGTGGAAGCGGGGAATGTAATTTACTGATGTTCATGCACACAGTAAACTAACTTAGGGGTAGAAGGAGGGAGTGCACAGTAGAATCCGAATGCTGCTCACAAAGCAAAACTCATAAAGGTGAAGCACAGGATATCAGCTTTAAACATAGCAGCCAGTGAATTCCAATAGAGCCACATTGCTCAAGTAATTTTTTTGAGAAAGCACAACAGTTAGAACCCTGAACAGTGTACACTCACACACACACACACACACACACACACACACACACACACACACACACACACACACACACACATACACACACACACACAACAGACCACATTCATCAGTACAATTAAGCCGGAGAGTCAAAGAGCTGGCCCTATTTAATGTCCCCTACTGAGAGAGAAAAGCAGTGACGGCCGCACAGCTGGTGTATCTGTTTCCAATAGGGGCCCCCTGTTCTCCGGAGTGCTATCGATTGGCCACTGATGGCACAGCAGCCAGACACAAAGCTAAACTAATTAAGGTGTGAGCTGGAACGCTGGCTCGGATGTGGGCTGAGCGCACATTCAATTATCATGTGGGCACAACAATGCGCTGGCAAACACACACACACACACACACTGTCCTAATTAAGGATGTGAGTTGAATATACATAAGTAGGATTGAGCTATAAGGAACTGAACGGAAATGTGGATTAATAAAGACCATATGTGAAAGGCTTCACTACAAAATGTTAGAAAATTTCAGACTTTCAATCAACCAGATAATAATTTCCCTCAAGTACACAAAGTTGTATATAATCTAATTGTGACGCATGCTTCTTTTAGACGCTTTGATCTGAATGTGTTAAAAAAAAATTTTTTTTGGTCAGTTTGCTGCCATTGCAGTTACCCCGGCAGTCATGGACTTCTGTGATAAGGCTACCAAAGTCATAAAGGGATTGACCATACATTGTAAACTAAATGTTTATATATTTTTTGAACTATAATTAACTATAACATATTATTGATGCCATACCAATTACATGGCGTTTTACATTCACAAACACTTTATAGAGAGAGCTGTATAGTAGCAGGCTTTGGACTTCCACATTACTGACCATGAAACAGCACATATGCGCACACTCACACACACGCACACACACACGCACGTACACACACACACGCGCGCGTGCGCACGCACGCACGCACACACACACACACACACACACACAGGAAGCACCTCTACATGACAGTTACTCAAACTTGATGACTTGTGAGACTTTGCCCATAACAAGGTACAGGCAGGATAAACTGGGTGTTACGTTTTGGTTTCTTTCACCATTTTTTTGCACCGATGTGATAGCAGTGTTATAGCCAACAGTTGATGGAAATCTAACCCAAAATATATAGTCCAAAAATAAGCCTAAATATTCATATACATGTGTGAAACAAGCAACTGGTTCAAATAAAGGTTTTATTCAAGTTAAACTGTATAATTACAGTCACAGCTTCTTTAAGCATGTCATCCAGTCTGTATGACTACTGATGTACCAGCTGTGATCTGAGGCATATGTATATATACAGTATAGTGTGAATTGCCTAGTGCCCCTGTTTCAGAAGCAGCCCTCCATGAGGAGTGTATCAATCTGCCTTCCTCCTACACCTCCTTCTGTCTTAGCCTGCTGCTAAACGCACCGCATGTAAAGGTCACGAACCCCTGACCTAAGTAAGATGAGCAGGTTCTAGGGCAGATCGCTTGTATAATGGCTCATTAAAATGCAGCTACACTACTGCCCTCCTGGCCAAGGAGCCAAAATAAATAAAGCACACCGCACCATGTATTCTCCCCTTACAGAGAGCAGTGACCTGTGTTCCTGATGGCAGAGAGTGTGTGTGCATGTGTAATGGGTTTTTCAAATCACTTTGTCTGTTGAGAGCAAGTGTAATAGTGTACACCCTTAATAGTGTGAGCTGCAGGGTGAGTGGGAAAGGGATCTGAGTGGAAAGATCACTTGGTCAGAGATCACTTGGTCACAACTGCAAGCGTAACGTAACACAAACGTAAACAGAATGCCTAAAATGATTCCCATTCTCTCTGCAATTCCCACTTATTACTCATTTCTGGTTAGTTAGAACCTCACATACCAACCTGGGCCGTGGAAATCACAGCCAGTCAAACAGAAAGTTTACAGAAAATGCTTTTGTCTCTAGGCCTTACTTTGGTGATTCTAAGACAAGGGTATGAGGTATAAAATGATAAGCTGGAGTGTGGGGGTATGGCAGAAATATCCATGCTGCTGTATTGATGTGGACTAATGTGGGTTTAACAATGAGCTGGTGGATGAATGTCACAACCCCTAATGTGCCTGCTATGAAAACAGCAATTGGATGAAAAGTGGAAAACAATGCTAATGCTCAACCAAATTGGCAATACGCTGTTTTTACACCACTAAAATGCTGGTGGCTGCACAAAAATAGAGGCTTCTATTTCTATTATTGAAGAATCCCAACATTAGTACTGAGACAAAACATAATAGACATCACATGGCGATTTATGCACATCCTCTTGAGACTTGAATAGTCCATACTTGTAACAGGGGAAAGGGAAACCCTAACCTATATCCAAAGAAAGCTTTGTAATTTGTCATTTTTATTCTTTTTCTTGTTTTTTTGTCTTTGTCTGTTTTTCAGCAAATCATGCCCGGCTGTATTTCGGCTTGTGAACATCTGGTCATGTTATCAGACCCATAGTGCTGTAATGTAAAATGTCTGTAACAATCTGATCATGGACAGATTTGAAGCTTCTCTGTTGTGTGAATAGACGGGATAATAGTTCTGTCCAAGTTTTGAGAGCATCTGCACAGGGTCAGTGGGCTACAGTATGTGCCGGCAGTAATGGGAAACAAACAGCAAGCGGTGCTGGAATGTTGTTCTATAGGGCTGGGCTGGAGCAGGAATGTTACTAAGTGTGAAGGCACATAAACACACATAAAAATAGTGCACATACAGTAGATACAGTACACGTTAATGAGCTGAAATGATAGACCAAAAGCCTAAAAAACAAAAGGACGCATATCAAACTTCACTGCATTCATCATCAGAGGCTGAGAAAAAGTAAGAAGTTTTTTTTTTAGGAGACGGGGAGGGGGGAGTGTTGGATTATATAAAAAAAATATATTATTCACACTTAAATGACTAATAAGTTGTATTGTTATTTCTTAAACAATAGTGTAAAGTAAAGATTTATGACTCCCACTTCGTTTCCATGCAGGAAGATAAGACAATAAGACACTCTCACAGACCCTCAAATGAAAGAAATGACATCATCATTGTTAATGATTAAGAAAACAGAGTGTGTTCAGAGGCTACGTGTTCACGCTGGGTTTTGATCACGTTCTATCCCTGACTGTAATAGCATACATATTGACTACTTCTCTTTTAATTAATTACTTTGGCTCAATCAGCTTGTAGCTATGCTTTGTTCGCAATTTGCATATGTGTGTGTGTGTGTGTGTGTGTGTGTGTGTGAAATGAAAAGTGCTAATTGTCACAGCCTAATAAATATTTTTTTCATGCAAATATGGTAAATATAAAGGAGAGCAAAGTAAAGTGAAATCTGAGCTATTCTTCACTGAATGTTTCACTATGTACTGTATTTGTGTGTATAGTTATTGGCAGGTCAGTGGGACAACCAAAAAGCACTTTGTTGTGCCCTAGATCATCATACGATTAGTGGTTTGATGTGAGTACATTGTCGTACTGTTACAAATGAGTGTTTCCTTTATTTGTAATGTGCCTGCCATTGGCATGTGTTCTGCCATTTTATTTTCCCGTAATGGGCCTTTCTCTCACATCCTCTTGCTCTCTGATCAATTAGAGGTGCACTGATGAGCAGGCAATTGATTGGACGAAAGTGATATAAGAGGAAACACTGATGTGCTTTAGGGCTCCTCCTCATCATGACCCATGAGAAACACTACACTGCATTTTTAATTGCATATGTCAGATTAAAGTGTTTGCATACTCTTGCCAGACCACTTTTTTTTATAATACACAGGGGGTGTCCAAGTCAAACCGTGACATTTGATTGTGCAGAATGACAGAACACTGTTATTACTGTAAAAATGACCTTTATTTCTCCATATAATCCCCTGCTACACTAATGCACTTATCCCAGTGTTTCACTTGTGCTTGGTAACCATCAAGGTAGAAAGTTTTCTCATGTGGACTTCATGACTGAAACGCTGGCCTCCCAGGAACTCCTTTAATAGCTCGAACATGTAGAAATGGTATGGAGTGAGGTCATTACTATATGGGGTTGTGGCAATAACGCCCAGTGGAGTTACTGAAATGTATGCAAGTGTAATGTATGAACGATTATGTGTACAGTATCCACAGACAGATGTGTGTCTTCTGTAAGTTGTTGACAGGATGTCTGACAATTTTCAAGGATGAGTTTTTTTTACAGTATGTTTTAATTCATAAGAAATTTCATAAGAAGTCCCAGTTTGATTTGATTTGACTACTATATTATATGAAACTAACTTTAGGTAGGAAGGTACTGTATATAGATTTTCTGGGCGGAGCTCCTGAGATCATTATTGAAAAGAATGCTTATCTAGACGAGTTGTTGCATGAAGTGGGCATCTGTAATAAAAATCATGCCCATAGATTTGAGCTCGTACATTTTGCTAGAACAACAAACAATTTAATAAATTAGCAAATAGATTTTTACGTTACTATCTAAACCTACTGTATGTTGATCTAAATGAGCTTAAATTCCTGAATGTTTATATTCTCCCTCTTTTACACTCACTCGTAGCGTCTTTGCATTATCCTGCAGATGAGTGATATGAACTTTGCCATCTGTCTGCATCTCTGTTAAATGCGGTTCACCCTATGTTTCCCACCTTGACTCTTCCTGACATCAGCTGTCACACCACACTCAGGTGAAATGCACAGCTTTGAGTCAAATGATGAGCAACTCAAAAATACCATGTGCGCATGTAACCCAGTGGATGTTAGGGAAAGTAGGATCAATGTTTGCCACCTGAGGTGAGAGTAGAGAGTTATATTAAGTTCTAGACTGCCTTTGCACATGTGTGCATTGGTTATTATATTCACATGTATTTAAAAACATCTGGGAATCCCAAGTCATGTAATGCGTGTAATCCAGAACAAAAGACATTTACAAAAATAAATGGTCTACACACACACACACACACACACACACACACACACACACACACACACACACACACACACACACACACACACACACACACACACACATTTAACCCCACACACCCTCTCACTCTCCGACACACAGCACAGGCCTTCCTACTATTGTCAGTGCTGAGATGGAGAATAGTGTTCATTATCCTGAGTGATTGTCGACATTTCCAGGACAAATTATAAAAAGCAACAAGAGAAATCTACACTCCCTGACACCAGTGGCTCAGCACCTTAACCTCACAGCTGTTTGCAATGTAGAATGGTGAGATATTTCAAATACAATAGGGAAAAGAAAAAAAAATAGAATTGCAAAAAAAAAAAAACCAATGATGGTCAATGTGTGACTACTGTTACGCTTATGTTTATGTAAAGAGCTACAGGAGCTTTTGTCTTTGCTCTGACATTCAATGTCTGATCTTTTAAGATATGATTCTTTTACTATACTAACCTGCCAGGAAACAATGATCTCTCCCATATGATTTAAGCAGGAACCAGTTGAGTTACTGTGGACTACTAGGTTAATGGATACATGCATGGATGCATGGATGGATGGATGGATGGATGGATGCATGGATGGATGGATGGATGCATGGATGGATGGATGGATGGATGGATGGGTGGAAAAAGCCTGCTCTCTGGCTTTTCTCCTCCTCACACAGTGACTAACTTGTTTAAGCTGTAATGAGGCATGAGACAGGCTGCTGGATGTCTTAGTCTCTTCCTCCATCCACATCAGTCTATCTTTCTTAAGCACAAGGGAGGAGACATTGCTTAAACTATCTACACTCCATATCATAATTCATTCTTCACTTATTAAAACATCTGTAACATGTCACAAAAGTGCATACTGTAGCATATGGCATATGAAAATACAGGGATTATGGTTTCGGAAAATCCCAAATTATATATTTTTTATTCTTTGTTTTCATGGTGCAGAAACAAGGGAATTTTTTTTTTTTACTTCAGTCACACCATGTTGCAATTTAGACAAAAGTGTGGAATCTTATGCATCTTTTTAAAGATTTAAAATGTAAAAATGTTTCATATAATATACATGATTCCAAAAGGACAGAGGAAAATCAAGAACTAAAATCGATACTAATTATTTTCATATTTGGGGAGAGGCAATCAAGTTTTGAAGCAGATGCTTTGGGGGAAAAAATCATTACACATAATTAACCGACATATATATATATATATAATTTCATTATTTTTTTATAAAACTAAAATACTGCTTTTTTTGTCTACTTTATTATAGATCTATATTGTATAAGTTTTTATTATTATTATTATTATTATTATTATTATTATTATTATTATTATTATTAATAATAATAATAATAATAATAATAGATCTATAAAACATGTCAGAGGATTTGAAACAGTGGTGTATTAGAAATAAATAGCAGGATCTTAAATTATGTATTGCTATTTTTTTTTCACTCTTTCTTTCTCTATCTCTGACCCATAGTTATGGGCTAGATGGTGGAGCCCTGGGATGGATGGGATACTTGGAAACATATTCCTTCCCACCTCTCAAGCATATTGCTTCTATAAATGTAATAAATTGCTCTTTGCAAGTTGAAATGCATAACAAGTATTTAGTATTTTTTTTCCGACTCCTAATTTAATGTTTTCATATTCATTGTCATTTGGCTGCCATTTATTCACTGGTCTAAGGTTCAACAGGCCAAAATGAAAGCAAAGATAAAATAAAAATAAAAAATGTAAACATGCACAAGCATACACACATACAGACACAGGCACACACACATATGGCTTTTGCTTGCTCCATCTCTCTGTTAACAGAGGGCCTCTTTCAGAGGCTGTGTGTTTTTGGATCCCTCTCCTGTCTTCCTGTAGGTGATGACAGTGCTGATGAGGTGACTGTTGGTTTTTGGGGTGTTGGGTGGAACAGATGGTGTTGGATGAGGGGCACGAATGTGGATGACTAATGAATGCTTATACATTATAACCAAGCCCTATTTCTTCTAATAGCATTAGTGTAATATACGGCAGCTTGAAATCGAAATGAGAGAGGTTCCTCTAAAACGATGCAGAGGAGGAGAGAGGAGGAGAAAGGAGAATAACGCTCCACTTACACTCTCACCACCACAACCTAACAGGAATTTTTGGTTGGTGAATTTGGTAACATGACATACTTTAATTTCGAAAGTCAAAATTACTTTAATGAAATGATGCTGGAACAATGTTGACTACACGATGATGGTATAACGATCAACCAATGCCTCTAACACACTGAGTTCAGAGCACTGCATGGTTACAATGGAATTGTGAGGGACCATGCTGTTGCCATTAGGAAAATACAAAAATTAAAAACATGTACCAAAATATTAAATTGGGAAGCAGCCAAAAGGGCAATAATAATAATAATAATAATAATAATAATAATAATAATAATAATAATAATAATAATAATAACTGCTTCTCTTTCCAGTAGACTAAATTGGTAGCTGAGGTTGCACCTCATGGTATTTTTCAAAAAGAAAAGTAAACAGAGATATACCAGTACAACAATTGCTTTTTCCTTATCATTAACTATCATTCTTATCATTAAGTCCTTCTAACTTCCAAAAACAATGTTGTGGTGAACGTTGTTACAGCTATATAGCAAGAGTCATCCAACATTAAGCTTCCTGCTGTGAGCTGTCAAATGTATGTTACTTTCTCTACAAATTCAGGTCACAAATATTTCCTGCATTTGTTTGCGAGCTTTGTAGTGAGGAAATATATTAGCTATGCCTTTTATGAATTTATTTACCCAGTCTCAGAAAAATTCTAAGCAAAAGCCACATAAATCCTGTGTCCTTTCAAAGCTATTTTGCTAATTAACATCCCACTAGTCATGGCCACCTAAATTATGATGCATTAGATAGGAAATAAGGCCACTTATTTATGAGCTCTCATTTACAATTCAAAACCCAAATTCTGATAGTAAATTCAACATAACTAAGGAGCCGTAGCCAAACTCATTACTATTGAACAACAAGAAAATATTTTAAAAAAGGACAAAAAAAAGCAGGCTATGGTATCCTCAATACATTTTTAATAGTTCTCGTCTTTCAAAACTCACTGACTTTGACCTCAATATTACAGGACACATGCTGCTGCTATATCTGCTCTCTTCTCTCTGGCATGGCCTAGTAATGTGTAAAGTACAAGATTCACCAATGCAGACGGTGCTCTTTGAGTTCTGGGCTGGACTTCGTCTGGATCTGATTCTATCACTAATACTAATGATGTTTCTTTTTTATTCCAGGAATGTGATATAATTTGAACAAGAAATTTAGCATTTCTTTAAAAAATGGCTCTTGCTGCTCAGTTTGTACCTCGAATCAATTATATATTTGCATTTGTTTGCTTGCTTGTTTTTTTTCTTCAAGTTTGCTACTTGTAAGTGCGCTCGCTTACAACCTGTATATGTATGTATACCTGTATGTATAATCACAATATCCATACACACACACACACACACACACGCGCTCATGCACACACACACACACACACACACACACACACACACACACACACACACAGGCACAGGCAGGTTGCATGAATTTGTGTGATGCTGTAAACATTTCATTGTAATGGAATTTGTAATTTGATGATGAAGTAACGGGGAGGTCAGGGAACATGAGCCTCAATAAAGCAATCCATGTTGTGTCATGAATGACATTAGCCTGTCCGCTCCCTCTCCTCCCTCGCAAGCTCCATCATGACATTTCTTCCTCTCATTCGCAACCCTCATTACTAGCCTCATTTGTGAAAATGGCCATGCAAATGTAAATCTTCTGTATAATTTGTTTGTCTCTGAAATCCCAGCACAGTCTTAAAGAAGAACTAAGGCCTCTGATGGTGTGTGTGAGTGATCAGTGATGGTCAGTAATGAGCAGTCAGAGGCCCTTAAATATGGCCTGCCCTGCCGTCACATCTCCCTCCCTGTGTGAGCCCATTAACAGCACGGAGCGTGGCACTAAATCAGCACGGATCAGAGCTACACCATTCCGGAGGCTTCATTACACACACAAGCACATACATCCATGCACACATACACCCACCGGCCATTGTCTGACCACGCTTCCCTCCAGACACGCTCATCTGTCACAAGAGAGGAAGCTCAGATAAGGGGATGAGAGGGAATACGGGCATGAACACAGGCGCTTATTAATACATGTGAGTGTGGGGTCGATAAAAGGCTGGTGTGCAGCTATCACAGGCCCTTTATGGCTTAAGTGAGCCACTGTGAGCTAACAATCATCAGTCAAAGTGGAGAGTCTCTTAGTAAAAGAAGTAGATCTGCTCTGGGTATTGGGGAAAAGGGAACAGCATGGGGTTTGGGTTCACATCAAGTGTGGTAGGTTTCAGGTGGAAGGAAAGCTGAATCGTATTTCTCGGACCACCTCTTTCCCTTCCATCTGCTCAACACTCTTCCTCTCAGCATATTTAAGGTACCAGTGATGGCCACACAAGGCACCTTTCACAACCCTGAAAGTCACCTTCGACCTCTTTTCCTGACTGGAGTCAGTCTAAACCATAAACAGATGAGCTGGTCTGTTCATTACGGCTTTAAAACAAGAGACCGGAGTCCTGACCACTGTCCACCACCCACATCGACTTCACTCTGAGAGACGACTACAAATCAATCACCTGGATGATCAGATTGATGCATTACAGGCCTTTAAAGCACTGCATGTACGTAGCTGTGGCGCATTAGGTTGAGAAAGAGCAGTAAATATATGAAATACTCTTCAGCTATGGCAATGCTATGACTGTAACCAAGTCAATAAGCTCAACCTCTCCTTACACAAGACTTAGCAACCTTTATCTTTTAGTATGGAAGGATGGGACAAGGAGAATCTTCATACAGCAGGGAGGTCGAGTTTTTAATTTTAGCATAGTTATTCTTCCTCACTTACAGATCAATAGATTCTGTTTAGTACATCCATGCATGTTCATTATTCATTCACTTTATTTGCCTGATCATTTCTCCAACCCCTGCCCCCTCCCACCAGGTTTACTAAAGGTAACAGCACTTAAGGCTGTGAGCAATTATGGAAATTGGGGCCCAGCGTCTCCCTGTGAAACGGACCAAGCGCCAGCAGCTTGACGGCTAATCGATTTGTGCTCTCCTAAAAGCAGCCTCGCAACCTCTGACCTCTGTAAGCTGGGTGCCTGTCAGGTGACAAAAGCAGAGCATTATTTGACCGAATTAGAAAATTGCACCCTTCCATTTTACCCCACAGAGAGGAGAAAGAAATCTTGGATTACACAGTTTCTTATAAATTAAATGTCTGGATCTAATACAAGAGGAACATTAGACATTTCTTGATGTGAAGAAAATTTCACCATCATATCTGACAAAAGCGCTTCATTTACGTATGCTTAATGTGAATGTTTTCCACTCTTATATTCAATTTCCTATTCAGCTTACAGATCAAACTCCATGTCAGTAGCAAAGAGTTAACGCGGGTGTTAATATGAGCAGCTGTTCAGGGATTCTCTTCTCAATCCGTCTAAAGAATATCTTACCATAAGAGTGATGCTTGCTAGTGAGCATGCTTAACGTTTAATACTGGAGTAACAGTATGGCTGAATCCCATTTCTACCCCTTACCCCTTCACATAGCCCTACCCCTCCGTTTGGCGCGTTCACGTGAAGGGGTAGGGGTGTCTCATTTCTCTTTTGGTTGGAGGGGGAGGGGGAAGGGGAAGGGCCAGATAGCCCTTCAAACGAAGATTTTTCAGGACCTCACTTCAAACGAAGGGCTAAGAGAAATTTTCAACATGGCGGCTCACTCGAGCAAACAGACCCATAAATGTAAATTTTTGCCATAAATAAAGATTTTTATGACAAGTTTTCATTATATGTATATTACCTCTAGTCTTGTGTTTGTGTTTATGGTGATGTTCTGTAAAGAAATGTTTGCAAAAAAATCGCTAAAGTTTGCTAGCGGCTAGCACCGATTGCACGATATTACAAATATATATTTTATTTTTATATATTTTTATAATTTATATTATGTATAGGGATGAAATACGGCGCGAAAATACTTTGGGAGTGAGTAATCTCTCTCTTATTGCAATGTGTGATAAACATCGGCGCATGTCCTTTAACGTAACATTAGGAACTAGTGACAACGTATGATGACGTATAACAGTGTTGTAGTGGTGTCCCATTTCTTAGGGGAAAAATTTAAACCCTTCCCCTTTCCACTTCGTTTCAAGGGACAAGGGGAAGGGGAAGGGGTAGGGGAAGGGGAAGGGGAAGGGGTAGAAAATAGAAATGGGATTCAGCCTAAAATTACTAAAAATGTATAATTGGTGTAAAAGTGGAGAAATGACCAGGAAATGATTTCTATATCTAGAATAACCTGATAGGGTCCCAATGTGTGCAGGCACGTTTTTACATCTGCAAAGTTTTTTTAAATATATATATATCCCTGACAGGGTGGGAATATCTAATAGTTTTGACCTTGAGAATATTTTGCCGGTCCCCATAAGCAAAACTGTGCTACATTTTATATAATAAAAGGCCAACAAGGTTTCCTTTTGGTTATTAGGTTTAGAATTAGAGTTAGCTGTAGCAAAGCAGTAATTAGCTGCATGAATAAGTACGTCAATGCAAGTTCCTTAGAAGGACCGTAAAACAAGTATGCGTGTTGTCAGGGTTGCAGACAGGACTGGGTGGAGGGGGAAGGTACAATACAATAACAATGCAAGTCGCAGTGGGAGGCAGGGCTCCTCTTCCTGAGCAGAGCATGCTGGGAAATGTCCTGATAGCATGCATACATGCTCAGTAACACATATGCACAACACATACACGTGCAAACACACACACAAACACACACACACACACACACACACACACACACACACACACACACACACACTGTAGGACTTTTATGTGCCCCTTTCTGTTGCTTTGTTTCTCTCTTCAGCAGAGTGTCCTAAATAGCTCATGGCCAACCTCTAGAGAACTGAGACATAATTCATTTGGGTCAGTGTGGCTCCCGCACTTCTCTTCTGTGAGAGAACAAACATGGATATAGAAGACAGGGTGAACCACGAAGGTGGGAATACAGCTTTTATTCAGAGGTGGACAAAGTAAACTAATCCTGTAATAAAAAGTAGAGATATCCTACTTATAATATTGCCCAAGTAAAAGTAGAATTCCTCAATTCACATGTCTAATTGAGCACAAGAAAAAGTACTTCTCCTCAAATTTACTCAAGGATCAAAAGTAGCTCACTGTAGCTTTTAAGTCATAGTAAAAAGAGTCTGTCTGTCTCTCTCTGTTTCTCTTTCTGCAAACTATGAATGTGCTGTTTTCACCTCTGTCTGAAACCACTTTCCATTCTCATTTCAAACACCTGCTACATGATTGACCCTTTTATGTAGGGAAGGCAAATCAGACAATTACATATAATAATCAGCAGGTGGCGATATTACGGCTTCAAATATACACACCACTGTGGTTATGTAATGCAACGTGCATGTATGCCAATGCTCATATTTGTTGTAGGATATAGTGGAGTAAAAGTAAATGTATCCACTAATAAAACTATTCATCTAAAGTATATATAGTATGTTAACGCTGTACTTACATACAGCATTTAAGTAAATGTTCTTATTACCTTTCTATTATGTTGCTTATGACCAGGCATGTATACTGTGTAAATAGTAACACTAGTGTTTGTTCGTCCATCTGAGTCACCAATCGAACGTTTGAATCAATATCTTCACAAAGGAAAAGCCTCTCATGGTTCTGACAAAGAAAAATCTCTGGTCTTTACTTGAAATTCAGTCAGCAGTGAAGCAATGTGTCCATGTATTTTTCATCCCCAGATCCAGAAACATTTTCCCTCCACAGCGTTCACTAGCATGTAACCTGAGCCATTGATCTGCTTTTCCAGGGGCCACGGCTCTCCTCCTCTCTGGCCTCTCAAAGCATCTGTGTGTGATTGTGTATGAGCGCTGTCATTCACATATGTGTGTATCTGTAACGCACAGGGTTGAATATTAACACAAAGACATGCTTGTAGTATTGCTGGACTCCAATTCAGACAGCGGACGCATCCGACTCTGATGCTGCTTAGTGTTAAATCAGACATGGCTTGCATTTTTAGCCTGGTGTGCAATAATAATGGAAGTGTGCAAAGCTTCACTTCTGTGAGTCTGCAGTGCTGACATCATCAGCACTGAAAGGGAGGAGTTCACATCCCAGTAGAGTACTGGAAGTGGATACTGTATTATTCCACTGTACTGTACAGGACAGCCATTCTGCCTCATAGTGGATCAGTTGGAGTCAGTGGTGTGTTCATGTTTTTAGACATTAGGAGTGGCATCACATCATTTTGTGTGTGATATAATGTACATTACAATATCAGATTTTTTTTTCTGTGCCAATACATTCAAAAACAATAAGAATAGATTTAAAAAAATTTTTTGGACTGTATTAAGTGGATTTGATCATACACTTAACACAAGTATGGTGTTGTTTCAAGTGAACATGGGCTTGATATGAAGTCTATTGCCTCTTTTCCACTGCATAGTACGGCACAACACGGTTCAGTACAGCTCACTTCGGTTCGGCTCAGTTCGGCTCGGTTTGCGCTTCCACTGCAGTGTAGTA